>JAPYZE010001748.1:0-28258 GCA_030522805.1 Leptomastidea abnormis | reverse complement strand
TTGACTTTTTAACCAAAGTCCCCCGAATTTTTTTACAAATTTAAGTAGATATTGTGATAAAAATTTCTGAAATCGTCTCTGCCTCGCCTCGAAATTAATAGCAAGTCTCTGGTATGACTCAAATATTAAATAAAGGACTATGATCACATTTATTGACTTTTTAACCAAAGTCCCCCGAATTTTTTTTACAAAATTCAGTAGATATCGCGATAAAAATTTCTAAAAAAGGTATTTACTTTGCCTCGGAATAAATTGCAAGTGTCTGGTATAATTTAAATATTGAATAAAGGACTGCGATCACCTATATTGACTTTTTAACCAGAGTCCCCCGAATTTTTTCACAGAATATAGTAGGTTTTGTGATAAAAATTTCTAAAATCGTCTCTGCCTTGCCTCGAAATAAATTGCAAGTCCCTGGTATGATTCAAATATTAAATAACGGACTAAGATCACATTTAATGACTTTTTACCAAAGTCCCCCGAATTTTTTCACAGAATATAGTAGATTTCGTGATAAAAATTTCTAAAATTATCTCTGCTTTGCCTCAAAATAAATTGCAAGTCCCAGGTATAATTTAATTATTTATTCAAGAACTAAAATAACATTAATTTACTTATTTTATTAAAGTCCCCCGAATTTTTTTACTGAATTCAGTAGATATCGTGATAACTGAATTCAGTAGATATCGTGATAAAAATTTCTAAAAATTGTATTTGCCTTGCCTTGAAATAAATTGCAAGTCTCTGGTATAATTTAAATATTAAATATAGGACCAAGATCACATTTATTGACTTTTTTAACCAAAGTCCCCCGAATTTTTTCACAGAATATAGTAGATTTTGTGATAAAAATTTCTAAAATCGTCTTTGCCTTGCCTCGAAATAAATTGCAAGTACCAGGTATAATTTAATTATTTATTTAAGGACAAAAATTACATTAATTTACTTATTTTATTAAAGTCCCCCGAATTTTTTTACTGAATTCAGTAGATATCGTGATAAAAATTTCTATAAATTGTATTTGCCTTGCCTCAAAATTATTCGCAAGTCCCTGCTATGATTTAAATATTAAATAAAGGACTAAGATCACATTTAATGACGTTTTTACCAAAGTCCCCCGAATTTTTTTACAGAACTCAGTAGATATTGTAATAAAAATTTCTGAAATCGTCTCTGCTTTGCCTCGAAATCAATCGCAAATCCCTGGTATGTTTCAAATATTAAATAAAGGACTAAGATCACATTTAATGACGTTTTTACCAAAGTCCCCCGAATTTTTTTCACAGAATTTAGTAGATATTGTAATAAAAATGTCTAAAATCGTCCCTGCCTTGCCTCGAAATAAACTGCTAATCCCTTGTATGATTTAAATATTTATTTCAGGACTGAAATAACATTATTTTACTAATTTTATCAAAGTCCCCCGAATGTTTTTACAAAATTCAGTAGATATCGTATTAAAATCTTTTAAAGTCGTCTCTGCCTTGCCTCAAAATTAATTACGAGTCCCTGGTATGATTGAGATATTAAATAAAGGACTAAAATAATATTAATTTACTCATTTTATTAAAGTCCCCCGAATGTTTTTACAAAATTCAGTAGATATCGTGATAAAAATTTTTATAATCGTCTTTGCCTTGCCTCAAAATGAATTGCTAGGCCCAGGTATGATTTAAATATTCATTGAAGGACTAAAATAACATTAATTAACTTATTTTAATAAAGTCCCCACTGAATTCAGTAGATATCGTGATAAAAATTTCTAAAAATTGTATTTGCCTTGCCTTGAAATAAATTGCAAGTCTCTGGTATAATTTAAATATTAAATAAAGGACTGCGATCACCTATATTGACGTTTTAATTAAAGTGCCCCGAATTTTTTCACAGAATATAGTAGATTTTGTGATAAAAATTTCTCAAATCGTCTCTGCCTTGCCTCGAAATTATTCGCAAGTCTTTGGTATGATTCAAATATTAAATAAAGGACCATGATCACATTTATTGACTTTTTTAACCAAAGTCCCCCGAATTTTTTTACAGAATTCAGTAGATATCGTAATAAAATCTTTTAAAGTCGTCTCTGCCTTGCCTCAAAATTAATTGCGAGTCCCTGGTATGATTTAAATATTAAATAAAGGACTAAAATAACATTAATTTATTTATTTTATCAAAGTCCCCCGAAAGTTTTTACAAAATTCAGTAGATATCGTGATAAAAATTTCTAAAAAGTGTATTCGCTTTGCCTAGAAATAAATTGCAAGTCCCTGATATGATTTAAATATTTATTAAAGGACGAAGATCACATTTATTGTATTATTTTATCAAAGTTTCCTGATATTATTTACAGAATTGAGTAGATATCATGATAAGTATTTTTAAAATCGTATTTGCTTTGCCAAGAAATAAATTGCAAGTTTCTGGTATAATTTAAATTATAAATAAAGGACTCACATTTATTGACTTTTTAACCAAAGTCTCTCGATTTTCTTGTAAAATTTAATAAATATTATAATGATTATTCAAAACTGTCTTTGCCTTGCCTGGAAATAAATTGCAAGTCTACGGTATAATTAAAATGACTAAAAGATGATAGAGATAACATTTTTTGACAAAGCCCCCTGAATTTTCTTATTTAAATAGAGATCATCATAATATTTATTAAAAAAAAAATGTCTGTCTTGCCCAGCAATAAAATACAAGCTCACGGAATGATTACAATATAACTTAGATGATTCAGGTAAAATCAAATGAATTTTTAAATAAAGTCCCTAGAATTTTTGTGTATAATTTAATGGATATCATAATTTTTATTTTAAAAACTATGTCTGCTTTGCTGATAAATGTAATGCATGCCCATGGTTTGATCAAAATGATTGTTAGATGACTAAGATAACATTTATTGACTTTTTATCAAACAAGTTGCTAAAAATTTGTTGACACAAACGATTCCAAAATCAATTTGCTTAAGAGGATCAGACACTGTTAAAGCTTAAAACTTTTAAAATTGATGAAATCGTTTGATTAAGTGTTTTAAAATTACTTAATCATACCTAAGTTTAAAGCCTAGTCTGACTAGCTAATATTAAAAATTGACTTTGATGCAAGGATTTTAAGTTCAATGTTGAAAAATCCTCTTCGCATGATCTAAAATTTTTGTTTTCGTGAAAAATTTATTTCGAAGGCTTTAATAATTTTTTTAAAATTAGCTACTTTTACTTAAGCAAAACAGTTTTTGAAAAAAATGAGTGCAAAATTTTTTTTATTTATGATAAAAATGCATGTAGAATTTAATAAAAACCATAATAAAACATAGCCATAAAATTTTTTTACTTAATTTTGTATTTAAATCTGCTTTGCTTTAGTGTAGGTGTTTAATTTTAGAAATTTAAGCCTTCAAACAAAATTTATATGATAACAATTATTGATCCTGCGGCAAAGATTTTTCCTTTAAACTAAAAATCCGTGCATTGGAGTCAAATTATAATATTAGCTGATCAGACGAGGCTTAAAATTTAGGTAAAATTAAATAATATAGTAACATTAAGTTTTTATATAATATTTTTTAAATAAAAGTTTTATCAGTTTTTTAATATTAAGATATAACAATCGCTGGTCCCTTTAAGATAAACAAAATGTGAAAAATATCGTATGAATGTTATTTTACATTATATCGGTGCCTCGGAAGATGAAGGGTACAACTCAGAATATGGCGAACTCAGGAGCCCAAATGAAGAAGGGCACAATTCGGCGCTCAAGAATGAAGAAGGGCATAACTCGGGAGCCCGAATGAAGAAGGGGGCAACTCAGCGCTCACGAATGAAAAAGGGCACAACTCGGCCTAAGATACTAAACATTCAATTTAAATAACAAACATTGTTTAAACTGACTTTAATATATCTCTAATAATACAGTAAACACTTTATCAAGCCTTTAAAAAAAGAACCAAGAATTTTTATCAATAATATAAGTCAAAAAGCAATAAAAATCTAGCAGCTATTCAATCTTTTTATACGAGCGCTCCGAGTTGTACCCTTCTTCATTCGAGAGCGCCGAGTCGTGCCCTTCTTCATTCGGGCTCCTGAGTTGTGCATTTCTTCTTCCGAGGCACCGATATGTTAATGTGCATGAATACGCTTTTTTCACATCGCTAAGTGCTGTTAAAAATGTGCTCCAAGACAAGAATAAACATTTGAAAAATCTTTCAAGTAATATTTTATATATTGTAAGAAAAAAACTTTTTTACTCAATGTAATGCATAACATAAAATTTCATGCATAAACTTATAAAAATAATTTCTGAATTTGTTTTCTTTTATTACACAAAATATCAAAGCAAAAATAATTAAATAATGCAATAAAGATATAGCCATTACCGTTATTTCTTTATAAATAATTATATTTACAATATTTAGAAATATTATAAATTAATATAACAGGATTAACTTCATTTTTATTGTTACATTGATAAAAAGGATAATTTGAAAGTTTTTGTATATTTTATTCATAAGTTAGCCTTTTAAAAAATGTTACAAAACTGAATTTCGAAGCTAGAAAACTTAAAGATTACTGTACTTAATGATTGAAAAATATTTTGTAAAAATAATCTATATGAAAACCGTAAACCTCGATTTTTAATGTCAATATTGCTGCAGCATACAATTTTGTTATAATTTTATAAATAATTTTCAACTGATCAATAACAATTGAATTTTAAAATCGCACGAAAACTAACAAGCATTCTGTTCCCAAGCATAGAGAGTACTAAATTTTAAACCAAAAATATACAGAAAGTTTTTTATTTTCACTTAAAAATAGATTAAAAAGAAGTGGTGTTATTTTCATGGATATAAATTTATTTATTTAAATGTAACAAATACAGTTGACATAGACTAAAGTTAAATTCTGATAAAGTATATGGAGGAATCTACTAATTATCACCTCATAAAGTGTTATTTAGTGTTATTAAGTGTTATTGTTCTTTTCTCAATCTTATACATATTAAGTAATTTTTATTTTTTAAATTGTAAATATTAATTAATGTATGTGAACAAAATATTTAAATATATTAGAGGTACTTATGTTACAATATTTTCTAAAAAATAAAGATAAAAGAATAAATAAGATGTAAGTATAATAAATATTGCTTGTCGTTTACGATTTAAAAAATTAACAAATTGATATACAATCTGAAACATTAACAATAAAAAATAAACAAGGCTAATATACTATAATGAGACCTTATTTAAAAAGATTCTTCTCATCTCAGACGTATGCCAATAATACATAAGTTGTGCCTCACGTTTAAAGTTGTTTTTTTTTAAGAAAACAAGGATAACAAATAATGCCTTTATTGAAAATAAAGGCACAACTTTTGTATTATTGGCATATGTCTGAGATGAGAAGAATCTTTTTAAATAAGGTCTCATTATAGTATATCAGCCTTCTATATTTGTTGTTAATGTTCCAGATTATATATCAATATGTTAATCTTTTAAATCTTAAACGTTAAGCTAAAGCTATACTATTTCAATTTCATTCATCCTTTTCAAGTGTATTTAATGAATATCGTTACATATTTGTTTTTAATATTTTTAAATTTTATTTACATTTAAAAAAAATATTTGTTCTAATTTTAAAAATGAAAATTGTTTAATATGTATAAGATTGAGAGAAAAAAAGTACCGATACCGCAAAAATTAGTAGATTTTTCCATATAGTATTTTTTAAACGTAGATTTATTGTATCAGATTCAGATACTAAATAGTCTATCTTATCTATTTATAAATTTATAAATTATCTGTTAATAAACATTTGTTTGATAAATCACAAATAAATATGAAATTGAATATAATCGAAATTAATAATGAACATAAATAATAAGTGTATCAATGATAGGGATTCCTTAGCGAATTACACATTTTTGTTAACACTTGTCGGTACGTCATTCTACTCAACTTTTGATCCTCATCTACATTATCATTGACGAAAGCTGGAAAGGGAAGTCATACAAATTTATATCTCTTCTCGTGATACCTTTTTAATTTAAGAAAAATTGATAAAAAAATACAAATGTTAATAAATACGCTTTTTATTTTCATTAAAAATCAGTGAGATTTACGAGATACTTTTGTCTCCGATTAAAAATTAATTAGACGGGTATCATATGTAAAAAAAAAAATAAATAAAGTATCAATGAATATTTTTATTATAAAAGAGAAATGATATGTAGGGCGAAGTCATATCATTAGCATTGTATTCGAGCTTTTAGTATTTGATTTTAAAACCCAAGTTTCTCACAAAATATTGGTTATCAACCTCAAAATAGTATATTACGTACCTAGGGAACAAGAATTTAGAAGGCTTATATCACCAGGATATTCCGCCCGAGGCGAAGCCAAGTGCCGGAAACCTGGTGATCTGAGCCTTCTTTACTTGTTCCCATGGTGCGCATACTATTTTTCATCGTCTTCCGATCAGGAAGTGCAGTTGAAATTTGCACAGCTGATCGGGAGTGATTAAAACAATATTCCCGCACGTAGCACACACACTAATGGTACTTCTATTATACTCACTTAAAATCGTGTCAAAAAATATTTCTGGTATTGCAGCATATTTTCCTTTCCCTGTTGGCGTCATTCTTTTCAATGTGTTCTTACCCAAAATCTTTTTCATTAAAACTCTAGTCATTTCTCGACTGTTCCCACGATAATCATTTTTTATTTGATTGATAAACTCTTCATCAATGTATAATTCGTGATCGCTTACAAACTTTATCTGTAAACGAATTCAAAAATTATTAAATGATGTAAGCTTGATGAGCTAAGAAAATACATGTCAACAATTTGAAATTACTTTTCCGTCTTCCCTTTCGTACGATATCAAATTTGTTTTCGTAAGATTTGTCGCAGGAAGCTGTTGATTTTTAGCATCATTTTTACACTCAGGACCAGAAGAACGAGAATAAAATTCTGCACAATGAAATTTATAAGTTGATATAATTAATAACAAAAGATTTTTATTTTAAAGTTTAATATACATTGAAAGCGTTTGATGAGATGTTTTAGTATTTGATTTAGTAAGATTTATGTTACTATAAGATTTATGTATTTTAATGTCAGTGTTATATTAAATTAACCAACAAATTCTATTGAATTTAATTTAACGTAAATTGTGGAAAATGTAGAACAAAATAAAGTAATAATTATTTAATAATTAAATAATCAGTTTAAAGAAAAAAAGAATACTTTTCTTATTGCAGTCATTTTTTTGCTTTCTTGTTTCTCTTTCTTTTCTTTTCTCTTTTGCAATTGTAGTAGGTAACTTTTCTAATAAATTAATTTTATCGCAAGTTCTATCATTATCATTCCCAAATCCGTCTATACCTTCATTATCATCATCATGCTCGCGTATATTTCCATCATGATACAAAGAATCTAACAAACATCATATTTAATAAGCTGATATAATTTATAAATATAATTTTTAAATAAAAAGATGTGAGATACAACTAGAATATTGTTTTACTTAAGTCTTGTAATTTTTTTGATGTTCTATATTTTATTAATAGATAAATGCTTTAAGTGGTAAATCTTTAACTCTATAAGTATAAAGTCTATAAGAAAAATAAGTAAAAAGTCTTATTAAATCTTATTAAGTGTAGGTATATTGAAATAAAAAAATTATTTTTCATAGAAAAATATTTAAAAATGGCAACGATAGGGTAAAACGTAAGTTAACTCTTAGAAATTCCTATGAAAGTATTATACGATGCATGAATCATTTTTTTGATACTCCGTGAGTAAAACTTGATTTTACGCATTTTCAACAAATAATGATTATGTAAAACTGAACTTTACGTTCGTCGTATCGAAGTAGTTTTTGCGAAAAAATAATAATAATAAATGTAATATTAATGTAATATTAATGTAATATTAATGTAATATTTTAAAATAATTAATAAATGTTTTCACGTAATTTTTTATCAATAATTTTTTTCCAAAATAAGTAGAAGGATCATTCAAAAAAGAAATTAAAGTGCTATGAATAGGCCTTAACTTATTTATTTAATGAATCTTTTATCTATCTTTGAAAAAAAGTTACAGACAAAACAGTATAAAAACACACATGTGTTTTATCTATAATTCTTTTTTACCATATCATGTATTTTTATTATGTATTATGTTTCGTCTGTAACTTTTTTTCAAAGATAGATAAAAGATTCATTCAAAAAAGTAATTAAAGCCTATTGATAGCACTTTAATTTCTTTTTTTAATATTCCTTCTACTTAATTATCATAACTTTTTCACGGAATTCCATACCTTTTCGCCTATAGTTTTTTTCTTACCAATGATAAACGATTCACAAAAGAAATTAAAGTACTAATAATTTGCTTTAATTTCTTATTTAAAGCAATTAAAAATATTGTCTAAAACCAAAGTTACAGGGTGACAAAGTATGAATATAATAAAAAAATTTGTAATAATATGTTTTTTCATACTTTACAAGCTTGTATATTTGGTTCTGAATAATGTTTTTAATCGCCTAATTAGCCAAATTATAGCTATTTTCAAGCACTTTAATCTTTTCTTTTGAATCGTTCTTCTATCTCACTTAGAAACAAAGTTATGGACGAAATAAAGAGGAATTAGCTATGTTGTTAATTTTAACATGGAGTTATATAGGAAAAGTAAGGTAAGCCTAAAAAAGTGTGTTACATCGTAAAGATCACGTCACACCAATGTTTTTCGTTAAGTATATGACCTAACGAAGAAAATGCGCCCTTAATCAGGAGCATACCTCGAAATTGAAAATTTTTATTTTATGAACCATATAACGTACGTAGTTTTTGTTCCTTTTTTGTGGAATTAATCATATATGTTATAATACTTAAAGAAATCGAAATAAGCAATTTATATTTTGTAAAACGTATAGCAGATATGAAATGCTTTATTAGACGGATTTATTCTTCAAGTATTTACTATTTTCACTATTGTTTTAAAATGATGTATCGTATGAACTTTATCTAGCAGAAATATTTCAATGAATCATGATATAACGATTTTTATATGTAAAGATAATTTTTACTAACGAATATACCAAATATCGGACAAAAATGATAGCTTAAGAATTTTAAGCAACAAAACATGAACGCGATTACACACAATCTTAGTAGTCTAAAATTTTATTTACAGAAAGGTTTTGAAATGTTGCAAGCGCTAGTTTGCAAGTTATTAATATTAGTAGTTTAGAAAGGACGAATACGCTCCATGTACGTAGGAAATTATAGTTAAAATTATTGGGCCTTTATTGTTTAAAATATTATTCTACTTCATCCTAGAAATAAATTCTAATTTCACCTCAGACAAACAATAACTTGAAACGAGTTCATCTAAAGAATCTATAAATATAAGAAAATTTTTGAAAGAGCAAAATACTTGTTTTAACGTGAACTATTCGCAATCTTAATATGTCTATTAAGATATACATATATTTAAGATATTATTTTATTCCTATTTTGATAATCTATAAATTCTAATTATACAGCTATGTGCAAATTAATTATTTATAAAAACTGCTAAGCATTAAAATTTGGTTAAAATTTTTTGTTCATTCTAACACAATCATCAAATTCTGGTTGTACCTCACTTTTTAATTAATTTGAATATATATCAATAAAATCATCATAGGTATAAATAAGTTTATTACTTCTATTGGAAAAGTTTGATGCATTGGGCAATTCTTCCAACAAATTAGCATCATCACAAGCATCATCAATAGCATCATCATTACAAGAATTATTATCAGCATCATCACAGGCATTATTAGAAGCACCATCACAAATTTCATCAATTAAATAATCACCTTGTATGCCACGGGATACATGAACTACAATAAGTGATAATTATATAACAGATTATTCTAAATATACAACGAAGGAGACAAGGTTATTACTTTCATCATTAAGATTTGACATATGCAGTCTCTCTACTGACAGATCCATATCACCTGTATTGCCATCATTATCGTCATTGGGTCCGTGATAAGATTGAAAAGCTTCGGTTATATAAACTGTTTAAGTTACAAATCATTTAAAACATCAATAAATAATGATAAAATTCTTACTTTCGATATTAAAATTTGATGTGCTTGGTGCTAGTTCACTAATTTTATCTGAAGCCTCAGAAATATTATTACCATTACCAGGATAAGAAAAAGAAGCTATGATAGATATAATAAAGGATGCATTATGCAATTATAAAAAATATAAGCTCATCAAAATATGAAATAATATTTGACGTACTTTGTGTATCTGCATTCATGTGTAAATTGCTGTTGCACAAGTTATCATTATAATCAATAGCTGAAAAATATAATCAAAATATAAATTATTATAATTGTTGTAAAAATGCTAAAAAATTGTATAAAAATAATCATATAGTAATAATTTATTTACTTTGAGTTTCTGCTTCTGAACCTAAACATAAATATTTTGTCAGTCACTAACAATGTAAAAACGTATAGAATATAATATTAGTAGAATCATTAATCAATATATATGTATAATAACCTTGTACAATGGTGTTTGTGGGATTTTCTATGGAACCATTTGAGTTAACAATGATTTCTTCCAAGAAGTTTTTGTCATCTGGAACATTCATTATAAATATTTATGATTTGTCTACTTTTGTTAAATATTTATTAATTTTAAAATTATTTAAATATAAATCACACTTTATAACTGTTCAGCTTCCAATAAATTAAATTAACTTTTAACTGAAAAAAATCAGCTTGATATATCATTCTCTTCAAAAGTTACCAAAATCACTATTTTATAAAAACTAAATTCAAGAAAAACACGATAGAAATTATGAATTTATTACACACCTTTACGTATAAGATAATTTTTTCCATTGTGTTATAACTTCAAAAATAAGAATTTTATTTTTATTAAATTTAAAAATTTTTTCATGATTTAAGTTACTTTTTATAGAAAATAGTATATCAGAGCTAGTATTAAAAGCTAAGAACCATCAGTTTTCTATACTTATTGCTTGAAGAATGTGTAAAACAATTAAAATAATATATATGTCTGAGCATTATAATTAATTAAGAGCAGTTGCTGCTAGATTAAATTAATTATTTTAATAAATTACAACTGTGCATTAAAAAAAGTTAATTTAAAAATGAGCTTAAATTGACAAGCATTCTCCATTCAAGCATGAAAAAAAGATAAAATAATCCTTCTTCATCAAAACAAGTCGTAAACCTCGGATTAAAAGTGGCAGCTATTTATGCATTTAAACGACACTATCACACTAAATACTAAGTATTGAATTAACAATTTTTTCATTCATAAATGCTTAAAATAAACTTATTTTGTTTACTATACAACTTGTTGAATAAAAATTGTGCTTTCTATACAACTTTGAAATAAAAAGCATAATTATTTTTGTTAATTATAAAATCTATTAATTCAAGCATGCATACACAAACGTTTATCTTCTTACTCTTGCTAATATTATGAGAATTAAAAATAAATCAAACCGTAGTATTCTTGAAACTTTTGCATGAAGAAAAAGAGAAAGAAGAAAGAGTTACATGAGTATGTGTGTAGGTGCACATAAATTAGCTAGGATGAAGACTGGCTATTTCTGAGTGTGAGTGAAAATACGAGGATAGAAAGATGATGTAATGTAAGTTGAACATACAATGCGATAAGTTACAAGCCGAATCGACATAGCGTCGAAAAAACTTCACCAAATTAAGGGCAGCAAAAGGCTTTTTTTTCTCTTGGTAGTAAAAAAAATCTCATAAGAGGATGACAAGATAACGACGCCCCGGAAGAAGAAAGGCAAAACTCAGGAACCTGGATGAAGAAGGGCACAACTCGTGAGCACGAATGAAGAAGGGCACAACTCAGAACGCTCGTATAAAAAGACTAAATAGCTGCTTGATTTTTATTGCTTTTTGACTGATATTATTAAAAGAAATTCTTGTTTCTTTTTTTAAAGTCTTGATAAAGCGTTTACTGCATTATTAGACGTATATTAAAGTCAGTTTAAACCAAGTTTGTTATTTAAATTGAATGTTTAGTATCTTAGGCCGAGTTGTGCCCTTTTTCATTCGTGAGCGCTGAGTTGTCCCCTTCTTCATTCGGGGCACCGATAAATTAGAGGCTTTGTAGCTACCAATACTTCTTATTATCATTATGAAAGTATTGTATATTACAGAAATAGCGCAATGTCAAGTGAGATATCAAAATTGCAGGTTTAAATAAAACTAATGATATCTTTGGTGCCGGAAAAGTCAACAGCTAAATACACAATTTCCTATAATTGCATAAGGCAGCAGTAAAAGCAGCAGTCACTGGTACAATCAGCAAAAGATCAAGAAAAAAGGTGATCTGCTTTTAGCCTCAAGCTGTATACAAAATAACAAAATTGCTCCAGTGTACACTTTAATCCTATGTATATATGAACAGGGCAACGTAAAATTACCCATTATACAGTTTTACATTTTTTTTTTTTAAAGTTCAAACTTTACTCAATGTAAAAGATTTTTTGGTTCCTTAGAACCTTTATTTAAATAGATAAATAATAGATCAGTTAAAAAAGTAAAAATATTTTTTGTAAAAGCTACTTTATCTTTCCAAAGTTAAAACGTGTTTAAAATTCTCCTAAACAGAAAATGATCATTTTTATCGCTTTTTTAAATATAATTTTTTCTAAAATAGATAAAATAACAATTTGAAGTGGAAATTAATGGGTTGAAAATAAGCTATAATTAGTGTTAAGTTATGAAAAATAATGTTTAAAACTCAAGTTACAGGGGTAAGGGCAAATTATAAAAAAATTTTAAAAATATGTCCTGGACTTCCTCTTCCTGTAACTTAGATTCTAAACATTATTTTCACTTTGAATCGTTTTTCTATTTTTAGATAAAAAATTAAACATAAAGATCATTTCCTGTTTTAGCGAATTTTAATATATATTTTAAATGGGGAAGCTTACGGTGGCTTGTAAAAAAAATAATTTTATTTTTTAGCTGACTTTTAACATAGGTCTTAAGGAACCAAAAAACTTTTGACATTAATCGAAATATTTTTTTCTTGTACAACTATAAAAGGGGTGATTTTACGTGGCCCTGATCATATGTCGATGAAAAAATCTCGGTAGCAAGACCTACACCGACGCCAAAAGAAGAGGAGTATTAGTAATACAACAAGCTGATCGACGAAAAACGTTAAAAAGGGAACGGCTTCATATGTGATAGACGTAGATTGTTGGAAGAACTCGCTGAGACACAGAAAAACAATTTATGAAGCCTAAGTCTTGTTATCATCGTTTTGTTTTTCCCTTTTCACTTTCTCTGATATGTTTGTGCAAATCACAATAACAACAAAAGCAACATTAGCACCAGGAGGATCAGCACCAATACCATTGCAGGAGCAGCGCACTATTCTTAAGCTCTGTTTCTCTCACTGCTCTTATTCGGGAACCATTGGATCCACAGACCTTTAATCGCAAAAGAGTATTCCGTTAATCAAAGCATTGAAAATTTTTTTAATTTATCCCATTCTTTATCCGACTTTATCTCAGAGCAGCAGTTCATGACATTTTTCCCTTATAATATAGTCGTTATACTTTATATTTTCCTACCCTATAAGATAAATAAACTTTGATAATTTTTTATAATAAAATAACGAAAATAGCAGTATTTTTAATTATTTGATTTTCTTACACTTGCAAGAGCATGATTAGGAAAAAAATAATAGTAAATTAATATTGCAAGCTCAACTTACACAAGCAAGAGAAACAATAAGCGACGAACTTGTTCGAGTCTGAGAATTATGAAGTGCATAAACAATTATACTTGATAAAAACTACTTAAAATATTAAAAAAAGAACCAAAAAAACTGACTTGTGAAAAGCAAGCAGATGTGATAAAAAAATACAAATAAATAATAAAATTACAGCTGAATAACATAATTAATAGATTTAAAATGCGTTACCACTCGTTGCCACAATTTTACAAGGGTAAAAATATTTTCCCCATTGGGCGCTGCATCGTCTTTTTCCTTTTTTTACTGCAACGCTCGATACGACACTTTTTTCCACTTTTTTGCCCCGCCATAACACTAGAGTATACATTTTGTTGAATTGGGCAAGAAAGTTAATAGGTTAATTGTATTGATGAAAAAAATGTCAATTAGAATATGGGACAAACAATAATTGACAAACGATAATGCAACCATATTCAACATTGTAAGATTAAACATTCCAATTTTTTTATTTATTTAATTATTTAATTAACTAAATAGGCGCGAGAGTAGTATTGCCAAATAATTTTAATAACTCAAACGCAATCCAGTTAAAAATTCCAGCTTTTAGAATTCAGGCCATACCTTACAAATTACAAAGTTTAAGCTATGCTGATTGAGATACATCGAAGCCTATAAAAATATTGATTATTCATTAAGTATTAAATATTATTCTATAGCAAAAATAATAATTAAATAAAACTTTTTGTACCTTTTAAAAGTATTACCTCGCTTTTATTTATTATTATCATTCAAATTTATAACAGCATAGTATGTATAAGAACATATTTTGTCAAATCTATAAATATTGTGTTATTTTTTAATTTTTTTAAGGAAAATAATATTCTTAGAATAAGATCGTTTATCAAAATTGATTTAGATAATATTATAATCAATTTTTCTAGTGATGATTTTACGTACAATTCCTCACATATCAATTTCTCGGATGAAAACAGTGCAACATAGGCTGAAATGGATACAAGCACAGCTTATAAATTATTTATCAATATTATCATAATTGTAGTAAAATTGTATAAAATATGAGATGTAGAATATAATTCGTTCAAAGAAATTATGCGATGAATATTCAATATATTATTATTATAAAAAAAAGTTACTTACGCATGTCTTCAGTTTCTCAAGCAGGTGCAGATTTCCCTGGAATACCAGATGTACCAACGTATACAACCTAGAAATTCCTGCGTGGCTTGCTCAAACTCTCAAGCACACGAAGAGTCTACGCAAGTGCTCAATCTGTCGAGCAGTCGCGGATTTTTCCAGTAGCTCGCATGACCTTGGTTTGTAGATTTCACCGGTATCCTACGCGCTTGCACTTGATCTCACAAATAGCTGTGAGTTATTTCAGAATCTCACACGCGTGCACTCGGTCTTCTGAGTAAGTACAATTTCCCCGCAATCTCGTGTGCACACTTGGCCCCTTAAGATGATAGAGACATGCCCGAAGTTCTAGCCACAGGATTCCTCGACCTATCCTAGACGTTTTATAAATGTCCTGCTTAAGCTTTGTTTCTTGATTAACCACAGCTTCCTTAGATCTTGAAGTGCTTTGTTACTGTTTATTTATATTCTCACTGCATAAGTTCTATTAAACGTCGTCTAGAAGCGAATTAAGGCAAATGTAGTTTAATCTCGGTACTACCCTAATATTTATAGGTTTCATAAAATGACAAAAGCTAATTTATCGATCCGGCAAAAAAGAATAGTATAATTACCGCAAATAAAAATGTCCTGGGCAATTTTTAAATTAAAATCGTAAAGATATTTTCTATAAAAATATATTGTTTTTCACCAATTCAAAAATTATATAAAAAATTATAAAAATAGATTTTTTGGTTTCAAGACTTTGTTTTGCTGTTTTTCTGCAATTTCCTATTTCAAAAATTCATGATGATAGTTATATTATAAATACGTTGTTTAATGAACAAATTCATCCCAAAATATCGCGTTATATAGTTTGGATTTCAATTAATTAAATACTCGTCAAACTTGCGTAATAAAAATTTAAGTATGCTTCTAAGCCGGAGACATATAGTCTGTAATTTTTTTGCAAACGGTCCATATTAAGTTTGTTTAAAATCTTTAAAAGAAAAACCACACAATACCGATTTAAAACACTTTCAATACTTAATCCTTTTAATTTCCATCTAATTGTTAATTAATTAATCTGTGTATATATTTTTTACAAATTATAAGAATCAATAAATTTTACAAATAATTAAAAAATTCTCCTATCATAAATTTGGGCGATAGGTAAATAGATTAATTTTATGTTAGCAGACTACGAATTATTTCTTACAATGTTTTTTTAAATTTGCAAATGTAAAAAAAAAAGAGTCTCGCCTGACAGGCGAGTAAATAAATTTTTATTCGACGGTTTAATAAACAAAAAAATTCATTTTATCTTTAATATTCTTTTTCTTAAATTAATTAAAACTGATGAAATTTCATACAAATATAACTTTTTATTTGCCTTTCTTACACATTATTTGCATAAAAAATTAAACTATTATATTATAACTATTATAATAAACAATACATAAAATATATAAACCAAATAACAAGATGTTTGTAAATATTTTTTTTTAAATGGCGTAAGCAAGGGGTGCATCTAACTTTAATGTAAGGAAAAAGGTTACTAGAATTATCATTAATTTTTATAATTCTTTACGCAATACTCTATTATTAAACCAAGAATGGTAAAAATAACTTAGGTATGATAAGCACGGGTTCAAAAAATACAAGAATAAGTAGTGGTATATATGAAAATGCTTAAAAAAAATAAATAAATTAAATATGTTTAAAACAACAATTATTGAATAATGAATAAATAATAAAAATAATAAATTATAATAAATGTTCGAAATGACCACCTTCTTCTTGAATACAGAGACGAGCACGACGAATGATGTCGTGTGTCGTTCTCTCGATGTATTCGGGTGTGACGGAGTTGGCGTGGTCCCAGATTCTATCCCTCAACTCTTCTGGTGTTTCCACTTCACGGCCGTGGTAAACAGTCTCCTTGCTGTATCCCCACCAGGAGTAATCACAAGGATTCAAATCTGGGGTTCTTGGTGGCCACAGCAAGACTCCTCCACGCCCAATCCACCTATCAAAACGGCGGTTCAGGTACTGCCTCACTAACCGAGTGCTGTGGGGTGGCGCACCATCGTGCATAAAAATGAGGTTCTCCTGCTGCTCCACTGTTAGTACGTCGTCCAATAAACCAGGCAAATCTTCTTGTAGGAAAGCGAGGTACGTTTCACCATTTAAAGGTCCATCAAACTCCCATGGTCCTATGAGACGATTGCCGATTAAACCAACCCAAACATTCAGCGAGAACCGATTTTGAAAATTATCTGTAAAATAAATATAAATTTTACATTATTTGAATCGTGATTTAACAAGATATTCATCTCCATTTCTCAACTGACTTCAATTCGACTGGCAAAAAATCAATTAAATTTTTTTATTAAAAAAATTGATGAAATTTTTTATATCTGTCAAAAAACTTTGATTTAACACTAACATTAATATTATTATTAACGTTTCAAAGTTTCCTGAACTCAAAAATTGCATCTTTTAAAAAAATGTCTGTGTGTATGTATGTATGAATGCATGTATGTATATGTATATATGTGTATATGTATGTATATGCGTGTATATGCGTGCGTGCGTATATGACGATTTTTCGTGTCACCGGTCGCGTCTAAAATATCTTTGAAAAAGCATTAATACAGTTAGCATCATTTTCTTATAATTTTTTAATAAAGCCGAGACTATACGCGTTTATCACAAAACTATATTTTTTAAATTAATGGACTCGATTGCGCGAGAAATTTTCAAGAATAATTAATTATAGTAAAATTTAAAATTGTAGAAAAATAATTTTTTTATACACAAAATGATATTGGTTTATTTATATATATTAATTATATTCCTTTTTTTTATAATTTTGATAAAGTTATCTTCAAGTGCCATATCGACTGTCTACTACTTTGCAATTATTGTTTATTTATTATAACCAATTTAATTTAGAGTTTAAAATATAGATATTAGGTTATATAACACAGTCTCAAAGTTAAATAGGTGTATAATTTTTCTAACTAATAAAAAAACAATAATATTTGCTTATTTAGAATAGTTATACAACTTCTTTTAATGCGTATACCCAGTAGAGTGTTAAACATAACAAATACCCTTAACATTAGACATCATAACAATAAAGAATAAAATTCATGTAAAATCACTGCTCTCGTTAGTCCTGATGAAAACAGATATAAAATAATCTGACACCTTGGACAAATAATAGCACAACTTAGAAGATCAAACAAATGATACCTAAACACAAAGCTCTCGTATAAAGAGTATCACAAATCGGTATTCTCAGACAAAGAATGAATACTTAACTGGTGTCGGATAAAAATTTGCTTTAGCTTTTATTTAAATAATATTAACATAACTCAGTGAGATATAGTTAAAAATTTAAGTAAAGAGATGCTGTAATATGTAATGTATAATTAAGTTTGCTTCAAATACTTAAAAGAAATCTTCAAATGTCTAGTCACAAAAATGATTTGTTTTTTGATAAAATATAATTTGAAATTATGAAAAATAGACGGCTAATAGAATTATTTAAAATTTAACGTCGTTACAAAGTTTTAAGTGTATATGAAAATTATAGTAATAAAATACTTACTCGTACGCACGACATGAGGATTTTCTTCCGCCCAGTAATGTTCGTTGTGAGGGTTACACAGACCACCGCGAATATAGGTAGATTCATCGGTCCAAAGAATTTGATTCACGATGTCATTATCGTGCTCGTACTCTTCTACAATTTGAGTGCAAAACTCAAGTCTGCGTTCTCTATCTGCATCATCTAAATTTATTGAATAAGATAAAATAAGATCAAAATCCATATTTTATTATGAAAAAAATTAATCGCGAAAATATTTTTTATAAAACAACTTTAGAAACATATATAATAAAAAAAATTGGAATATTAAGTCTAATTTAAATGTTCCAAATAAAATATTGTTGAGTATCTTTTCTGATAACTATATAAATAAATTAATAGAAAACTTCAAAATTTAGAAAGTAACTATTAAAAAAAAAATTAATTTATTTTATTTGTGCAAAAACCGTGGATAGACTTAATTTATCAAAAAATGATTATAATAATAAATAAAATCTTGAGATTCAACACAAATCTGTTATTGGCAAAAGCTTTGTAAATTGATATTTTTTAATAAATAACAAATATTGAAAAAAAAAAAAAAATTTCTTACTTTCTTTTAATAAAAAATGGTAATAATTAAAATTTTATCAAAATCGCGTATCAAGCTAAAGTTATTTATATGTATAATACAAGGTTTAAATATTGTAAGGATTGATTCACTAGTCTCAAAGAAATCATAAATAACAAAAGGATTTTTATTTACGAAATCGATTTTTTTTCTAAAAAAATCAATTGTAATTGATTAAAATTGGTAAATTTGATTGATATCGTTCACCAGAGAAAATTTATAGTAATTCTGAGAAATATTTGATGATTTCAAGTTATATAAAATCGATTGAAATCGGTAAAATCAATGTTAATTTGACGAAATTGTTAGAGCGATGAAAAATCGCAAAAAATCACTAAAAATTGATATTGATTTCACGAGTAATGAATCCCTTGATGGATACCGTATGTAAGCCCGTTATATTGATAAATTGAATTTATATTATAAATTTAATATTTTTATAAGTGTGATATGAAAAGCTAGAAGTCGGATGAATAAAAAACATGTACTTAAACTTTAACTAGTCTTATGTTTATAACATTTAAATTTAATGCTTTTGAATATTTTTACTTCTGAAGTCTGTTAAATTTAGTTTATGTATTACATAAAATAGACTGTTCCCTAATATAATATAAAGAGATAACTTAAAATACTTACAAATTTGCTGAACCTTCCTAAACTTGTAAGGATGTCGCCGATCACTCTTTAATACGTTGTGCACATAAGTATGACCTACTTCAAGTCTCCGTCCAACCCTTCTAGTGCTAGTTAATGGGTCTTCGTCGAAACAGGCAAGAACTCGCTCTTCCATGACACCGTTGTTGTCTCGACGAGGACGACCAGCATCAGGTCGGCGGACATCAACACATCCAAAGTGTCTGCAAATTTTTATAGAAAGCTTCACATAACTTGCGCGATAATTTTAAATTTCTATAATAACTAATTAGTTCCAAATTCGACATATTATTGAATAGCGTGCTAGAGATGCTCCGTGCGGGGAACGAGAAGCTATTTTGCACTCCTCAACAAAGCTAATATTTAGATAAATGTAATAGTTATTATCCCGGCCTTTCCTGAATTTATAAAAAGTGTAGTTATGTGTAGCAAGGATCAAAAAAATATTTCATTTAAAAAATAATGTTTAAAAAAATATTTAATTTTTTTCAATTATTTTGTGCGGTTTATTTGTTAGTAAAAAATATCTACTACTTGCCCGTATTGCCCATATATTTATTTACACGTGAAGACGGTATCAAAGAAATAACGTTAAAGAGGATAAGCAAGAGAAAGAGGGGAAAAAAGCACGCGATAAAATTTAAAGAGTGATTTGCGATGATTATAAAATAATTAATGTATTCAATTTAAAAAAAAAATGAATTGTTAAAAAAAAATTATCTACAAAAAATAATATAGGTTAATACACATAACACGTAAATTATTATTGAGAAAATAAGTACTAATCAAGGTGTATGATGCACAAAAGGTTATATTATGCAAAATAGATATTAATACTATTTTATAATATTTAATCTAGGAAATAGAGTTGGTATTGTTATTTGTAACGATATTGAAAATAAATGATTTGTGATACATAAAATAATACATAAATTTTTATAAAATTAAAACAAATACGGTAGCTTTAAAAGTGATACAAAAAGATTATTTATAATATATTTTTTATATAGTAATTTTATGGTAACTTTATACTTATATTGAGGTTAAATAACTTACAATTGTCTCTCAGCCACTCTCCTTATTGTCCGAGGATCTGGATGCCTGGCATTCGGAAATCGTAGAGCATACTCCGCTGCTGCTCTGCCTTCCATCTCTTCACAAAATCCGTAGCACATGAGCATATTATAATATTCTCTATACGTATATGCCATTTCCGTAAAAATACCGATGTTAAAACGTCTAGATAGAAGAAGTTAACGTGTCGATGGTCGACGACTAGACAGAAGAAGATAACGCGTCGAAGTTCGTATAAAATAAAAACAAAATAGTATCGAGATGCGCTCGCGACGTGTAGATGCTACGTTGTTTAATTACAGCTTGTATATTATTGAATATACACTACTATTCGAATGTTATGTTTTAAAATATAACATTGTTATTTTTGCAAAAATAAATATAAGAAACAGAAAATATTACTATAAGCTTATGTATAGCGAAGACCGTAGTAAGTTGGCTGCTATTATTTATTAAACGATCGCATATATTTTTAGATGAATAGTAATGTTACTCGGTTTTAGACATTGATATTTTTTTTTTAAATAAAGACATTAAATTTGTAAAAGTTGATTTAGTATACTTACTAATTAATGAAAACTTAAATAACTTTAATTTAATGTATAAAAGGATAATAAAGTGTACTTACCTTGTTAAACACGTTGTATTGCATCTAGCCGTAAATAATTTACATTGCATTTTTTCACATTGACGTTTACACTTGATATTAAAATATTATTATTGTTATTATTATTATTATTATTATTATTATTATTATTATTATTATTATTATTATTATTATTATTATTATTATTATTATTATTATTATTATTATTATTATTATTATTATTATTATTATTATTATTTAAAAAATAGGAGATCACCAATTTTATCTTATCCTTGTACAGATATTTTTCATCGAATGACCGCGAATTAGTTTATAAAACTGTAATTAATTTTGAAATATAAATAAAAATCTGAAATTCTCATTTTTTTTGTAAAGCAAGCAATCAACTCTGTTATACATTCTTTTTTAACTAAGTAAACTTTTTAGATAACAAAATGTAATAGAATGCGTACTACTTTATTAATTTTACTCTTATAATCTCTGCTTGCAAGCTCTATCAAAAAGAAGAGGCGAAGTAGCTAATACTTACAGAATTGTTTTAAAACGAGATCATTTAACTAAATTTGAGCAGCGTGTTATAGGTGTTACAAAGAAGTAATCCTCACAATATTTCTGCTACGCTTGATTTTATAACTTTTTGAATTTTTCTTTTTCTGTAAACCGACATCGTAATTGTTAATGTAAACTATAATTTAAACATAATGCATTTGAGTTGTCCACCATAAATTATTTTAAAAAAGGCTTCTAACAAGTATGTTGCGCCCCTGACGATATCTCAAGCTTCTTTCCTTCCTGATATACGTACGGTTTTTAAAATGTGCTGAAACGAAACGGGATGAAAATAAAACGCAACGTTGAAGCTATGCAGCTTCTATACCATATGTAACATGCAAAAACAACAAAAGTTCAATTCTCTGTAACATAATATAATCTATCTATTTGATCCCCAAAGCTTAAATTAAAACTTGATTCATTATCTTTAATTTTAATGGTTATATAAGTCTTAGGCTTTTTTCAAATTAAAACTGCCATTAAAAGAGATATGTTTAATATTTTATTTTATCGTTATTATTTGCAATTTCGTGTTATTGGGGGCTCGGGCGCAGGCTTTCTTCTCTCGTGTGAACTCTTCGCAACTCATCAGCTTGGTTCTACCGACGACTCGTTCGTGGTGATTACAACTCATGCTGAAAAGACGCCTTTTGCGCCCTTCTTACGAAAATAACTATTCTGATTTGCCTTATCTTTCTCTATATCAATAAACTGTACTGATATATTAACCAAAATCAACATTAATAATGGTTTTCGGTGTAAGAGTTGCTTACATAAAATTATTACGTAAACATGAAAGTTAAAAAATAAAAATAGTGGTTTTTTATACGAAGATGTATAATTGTTAGTTTTCTGTAGCCACATGAAAAAAGGCGTGTATACTTAACGTGAATAGGCCATATTTTTCCATATAAAAGACACAATTATTTAAATATTTAATTAATTTAAAAGGAGGAAAAATGCTGGAAATAATCGTGTTGTACAACCCTGCTCTTCCTTATCTTTAACAACAGGATTCATTGATAAAATTATATTTCTTAAACTATGAGACTCTTGTTCCGTTCGCCTATTTAATTTTTATAGTTACTATGTCGCTTTGGCCGCTATCTTACTTATTTATTTTAATCTTTTATATTTTTTTTTTTGCTACACAAAATATACATTTATAATTGTTTTTCTTAATACCCATCCTTAACCTTCACCCTCACCTACAACACCCCTTACCCCCATTCCAAAGGCTTCATCTTATACGTTTCATTCCTTAGGCCCTATATAAAACTTTATTTTTCTTTTTTTGTTACTATTTAGTCTTGTCCCCTTTTTGTCTTAGCTATTTAACAAAATCTCTAAAAAAATTTTTTATACTAATTCTATATTTTTCATTGCCTTTCAAACTTATATGCATCTTCACTTGTACAATTTTTTGCTTTTTCTATCTTAATATCTTTAAATTTAATATCCACTTCCACATTCATACTTTCAGCGACATCTATGCCTTCACTTCACAGCTCTAAATACGCACACCCACATAAAACAGGATTATTCTTTAAATTATAAAAATTTATTGAGTGTAAGCAAACCATAGCAATGTAAGTGTACAATAATAACTTGGTCAGCTTATCATGACAGGATAAAATTATTGCTACATTAGTATTATTAAATTTCAATAAAAAAGTATTATTAAATACTAGAAAAAAATAACACATAAAAAAATGCATGTATAGGGAATGTGAACTGCCGCAAGCCGCTTTTACATTATAATATCTATAATAAAAAGAAATAAATAAAATTTGGAGGACGTTGAACAAAAATTCATAAAATAATCTCTAAATGTTTTGCTAATCAAGATTTATTATACTACGAACCACTACATCATGTCCACATTATCCAGACGAAATATTTAGGAAGTATACTATATCTTGTGAAATGAACCAAAAAAGTTGGGGGACTTTTATATAAAGTTATAACATGTTCTCAAATTCGTCAGCTAATTATATTAACAATACCGTGGGCTTGCATATCATTGCTGGACAATGCAGATGTAATTTTAAAAATTTATTTTATATCTATAGAAATACATTAAAAAATACGGGTAAATTTAGGTGAAAAATTATTAAATGTGCTCTAAATCATCATAAAACAAAACTGTATCATTGGCCTACATATCATAGCGTGACAATTTAAACATGGCTTCATAGTATCTATAAAAAAACAATAATATTCTAATTACTTTAGAAAGATTTATAAAATGATCTAAAAATACTCTATTAATTCAATTTCACTAAAATAAAGATCAACATATCATGGCCTTATAATGCAGGAGAGTTTACGGTCTTTATCACGATATATTTCAAATTTACCAGATAACTCGGGGGATTTTGGTAAAAAAAATATTAGATGATCTCTTAGTCTTTATATAATTATACGTAAGTATTATAGTCTAACAATACAGGTTGTAAAATTAAACTAATAAATAGTATTTACACAAATTCTTTATGTTAATTATCTTTTGTCAGCCCGTCTACTCTCTACTGATGTGGAAAGTGAGTACTTTCACGCACGTGCTAGTGCTATACATATCTGTCTCTAACTGTTGATTAACAAAAGTAAATCATTTCTAAACTTGCGTACTTAGAAAGTAAATAATATAGTTAAGTATTTACTATATTTAAAAAATTATTAAATAATCATCATTTATAATTTCAATTAAATAATAGGTAGCACTTATATTTATATAAAGTCAAGCGTACAATAAATTTTACAAGAAATATAATTCATTAACATTTCAAATTACCTTAAATTGAAAAAGCTCAGTTTTCTAAAAAAAAAAAAATAATTGGGGTCATGCATGTATGACTAAACTAAGGCCAAGGCCTCAAGGTGTCATCCCGTGGCTCTCTAAAGGTTCAACCCTATTTCTTAATAATTAATATTTAAATAGAAAAAATGTGAATACTACTTATTATCTTATAATTTTATTTCAAACGATAATCTCCAACTCCTCTCTCTCCCAATGTCGTTTTTTGTAATAAGTACTTGTACATGAATTTGATTGTTATTGTTACTCAAATGGATAACTTTGTTCATTCAAACTAGTGTCATAGTTTAATTACCGCCATATTACCTGACAAAAAAAACTCTACCGATTGGTTTACTCACAACTCTCATATTAAACTGGTGGGGTACAATCATCTAAAGTGTAAATAGATTTTATTAATTTATACCAGCCTTAGTCTTCACCCTTCATCAGTCTACGTCTAATTTTTAAGCTATAAACTGATGTTTATGAATTAAAGCTTGGAATATTCTAATAAAAAATATTCGAATAATTTATTCGATGACTAATCGTAATTTGAATATACAATAATCGTATTTTTACTTTAAATATTCGATATTTGAATATTTCTCTTTAGAATATTTGATATTCGAACTGTTTATCTTTATAAGCATGGCAGACATATTTTTTAAAATAATAATTATGTTTCTCTTATAAAATAATCTAAAAAATTTGGGGGACTTTATAAAAAAATCATTAAATATTACCTAAATCATTTGATAATCATTATTGCCATACCATGTATTATATTGCTAGTCAAGGCAAAAAAAGTTTTTAAAAAAATAATTATATCTTATAAAATATACTAAATAACTCTGATATGATTAATTTATAATTGATATGATGAATTTTAAAAGGTCTATTCCAGTATCTCTACCTTAAAAAATGAGATGTTGAATTTAGTAGAAAAATCTCTCGATTATCACAATCCACATACCCGTGGAGTATTTCGAGAAAGAAAAAATTATCGTTCTCGATAATTAATTGCTCAGCAACACCGATTAAACATAGAATAATATAAAAATAATAATTTTATCTTTTGAAACATACTCAAAATATTGGGGGACTTCGGTAGAAAGTCATTAAATGTTTTTGGCTCTCGTATTAGTTTAGTACGGTGTAATAATCCGAAATATGAAAAAATGTTCAAATTGTAACTTATATCGGCCTTAATCCTTTTTTTCCATCCGCCTATATCTATTTGAATTGATATTCAAATAGATAGGCGACTACAAATTGTATCCTATTTACTCATATTTTTTCTCAAAAAATAATTATTTGGCTATTTATGGACAAAAAATGCGAGTGTATGATAATTTTTCAGTAGGTATACGTAAAAAAATTAGAGTATTTGAACAGTCTCGAAATATTTGAATACTATTTCGATATGCGAATAATTTTTACACGATTATATTCGATTATACGAATAATGCAAATATTGAAAAAATTTTCATATAAATTACAGCTCTAGTATAAGTCTGGATTGTGGTTAATGAAGGGGGCGGGGTCATGATAAAGAAAAATTAAATAAACGAAAACATCAAGGTTTATTTAGGCTAGGGATGTGCGACTACTCGAAATATCGAGCTACTTGGTAAAAAAACTCGGCTCGAAAATTCAAGCCGATCTGAGCCGAGTATTCGATTTTTCGGGTTAATTTTGGAGTAACTAGATTATATGAGTACTCTACTGATCGAGAAACTCAAAAATATTAAGCTACTTGGCTTTTCTAGCTACTCGATTGTTTGAGCTGCTTAAAAAATACAAGCTACTCGATTTCGTCGATTCGAGTAACTCGAAAAAACTCAGCTTAACGAGTACTCATAAGGAAAAACACTCGACTCAAATTCGTTAAAAAAACTCGACAAACTAAAGACGAGTACTTAAGCTTATAGCTAAAGTCCCCTAAATTTTTCCATTTATTGTGATAGATACTATCATAAAAACATAAATAATGCCGTCAAAATCAAGGAAACAAGATTTGCGGGTGCAAGCGATCATAAAAATGTATAATTTGTAAATAAAATAAGAATAAAATTATTATTTTGCTAAAGTCCCCAGAACATTTCGGTTCATATCGAGAGATAATTTAAAAAAAATCATAAAAATCGAGTTTGCATATCTCAGCAACGTTTTTTTATGAACCTCAGATGCACTTATAAAGATTTCTGACAAACTAAAGACGAGTGCCTAAGTTTATAGCTTAAGTCCCCCGCCTTATTTCATTTATTTTAAAAATTTTATTATGAAAACTAAAAAAAAACTGCCAAAAACAGAATCAAAATTTGCGAGTCCAGGAAATTTTAAAATTAGAAAATTTTTAAATAAAATAGGAATTAGGAGATTTTTTTGCTTAAGTCCTCATCGGTTTATTTCGAGAGATTTCATAATAAAAACCTTGAAAATCGCGTATGCATATTTCAACTGCTGCTTTTTATTTTACAAAATCGTTATATTTGAATTACTTATGAATTTTAGATTTTTACATAAGTTTTCAACCAAAGTCCCCCGACTTTTTTCATTTATTTTATATAATTTTGTTATAAAAACTAAAAAATAAGCTGCCAAAAACAGAAACAAGATTTGCGAGTCCAGGAAATTTAAAAATTAGAAAATTTATAAATAAAATAGGAATTAGGAGATATTTTGTGCTAAAGTCCCCCGAATATAACGGTTTATTTCAAGAGATTTTATAATAAAAACTTTGAAAATCGCTTCTGCATGTTTCAGTTACTGCTTTTCATTCAACATAATCGTTTTATTTAAATTTCTTACGATTTTTAGACTTGTACATAAGTTTTGAGTGAGAGTCATTTTTTAAATCTATTTTAATTAATATTCTAAAATTTGAGTCTTGTTACAAGGCCGACGTTCTCATTAGTCTGGTGTGGCGTAATAATCCGATGTATGAAAAAATCGGTCATCCGTCATTACTCTTTTCCCTTTATCCGCCTTTGTCTAATTTCGTTGTTGAAGCTAAGTTTATAAAAAATATACGAATAATTTATTACATGATTATTCGTAATTCATACTCGTATGTATATCTCCTTGATTATTCGATATTCTAATTTTATTATTAAATATTTGGTATTCAAACTGGTTTTATCGAATATTTGATTAAATATTCGAAAAGATTTTTCGAATATTCGGTATTTTCGAGTACTCGAAATATCGAGCTACTCGCGGTAGAAAAACTCGACGCGAAAAATCGAGCCGATCTGAGCCGAGTTCTCGCCTTATCGGATTTCTACGAATTACTCGACTTATTCGAGTTGCTCGGTTTTACGAGCACTCGTCCGGCCGAGTTTTTGAGCTACTCGACTTCATCGAGTCGAGTAGCTCGAAAGAACTCGACACGTTGAGTACTCGAAAAATCGAGGACTCGGCTT
>JAPYZE010001747.1:0-25312 GCA_030522805.1 Leptomastidea abnormis | reverse complement strand
ATGAATAGATAAGGAATACCAGTGTTATAAGTGTGATTACAGCAACTTGTTGAGAACAGACGTAAAACATCACATTCGAACTGAACATGATCCAACAATGTACAAACCGAGAGACAAGACAAAAAAGCCGCGAAAACAAAAAGTCCTTAATAAACAAGTTAAAAGAACTACTCCTGCTAAAGTTGCAAGCAATGTGACATGCAAAGGTAATAGCTTGTAATTCTTTTTTAAAATTTTAAGTAATTTTTATTTGTTTAAAAAATAAATTTGTATTCTTCTATGTTTCATTGCACAGGTTCACAAGATCAAAACAAATATTGTACGTCATATTGTTCGTCTTGTTCAACTCCACCACGTAAATGTTACTTAAGTATTTGCGAAAAATGTGGTGCATCCATAATCTATCGCTGTCGTAAATGTAATTATATCAGCAACAAGTACAGATCGGTTTTTAGTCATTACTATGATAAGCATCGATTAAGTCCAGATCGAGTTATACACTGTTTATATTGCGACGAGATGAGCAAAAGCAGGCGGAATCTTCATCAACATTATGCCATATTTCATGCTGTTGAATGTAAGTATATAAAAACAGATTATAAATTATAAGACTTCTATTATTTATTACTTTTGACTCACTGATACATTTTTCTTTTCAATTAATTTTTAGCAGGAAAAACAGAAAAGTTTCAGCAGTTTTTACAATTTTATACAGTTTCAAAATCAGAGAATAGTGAGTATATTTTTTTGCATAATAAATATATTTTTTTGAAAGGAAGAGAAGGTGTAGGTAATAAATGTTATAATTTAAACAATTTATGTTTGAAAATAGATGAAAAGTATCAGTGTTACAAGTGCGATTACCGCAGCTCAGATTTAACAGCTGTAAAAAGTCATATCCAAGCTAAACACGATCGGACAATTCCTAAACTGAGAAAAAAGCCATGCACAGTCGTAATTCGGTTATCAGCAAGCTAAATCATGGTATGGACTTATAATCACATTTCTAGTATTTTAAATATATCAAAAATAGTTATCTAATATTTTATATTACAGAAATGAATAAAGTTCAAAATATATTAGAATTTAACTGCATTAAATGCAAAAAAGGTAAACATCAGTCTAAATCAAGTTAATTGCGATAATAATTGCAATAAATTTAAAGTATGGTATAGTAATTGCGTAGCAAGATTTGTCTTAATGATAAAGAAAAGAAAGTATGTAAAAATTAAATGCAAGTTTATGAGTATTACAACTCAGAAAAGACTTTTGCCCTGATACAAAGCCAATATGCACAATTCTTCTTAGCTAAACAAAGTGAAACAAATTTTTTTTCAATATATTAGCTAGATAATTTTTTTTTTTTTAAAGAAAGTATATTAGAATAGTATTATTTTTGTGCTTGTTTAAAACGTGTATTTTTTATTGACTTAAATTTCTTTTTTTCAAGTTTAATAGACATTATTAAGAATTATAATATTTATTTTTTAACATAAGACATTTATCATACTTCAAAATTTAATATAAGTATACCAAAAATAATACACATTTGGTAAAGTGAAATAAATAAATATAATGATATTCATAACTTGTAAGATTCAGTTTAGAAAAGATAATTTCTTCAAATGTCAATAAACTATCATGCTAATAGGTATATTTTGAGTTTTTTTTATTGTTTGTTCCATGTATCAATTATATTCATATTATAAATCTAATTGTTATGGCTTACTACTATACTTATGAAAATGCTAGGTCTACTGGTAAGTAGTAAAAATTCCCAGGGAAAATATACCCTTATTCACACAGAGGTGGTAAGAGTAAAGAAAGTAATAGGTTGTCGCATACATTACATGTTATTCATAAAATAAAGTCATCAAAGTAACAATAAATGTATGATCAACTAATGTAAGGTCTTTTCTGGTATTTTACAGGCTCCAAATTCTTGAATCTTAACAAATACATCTTGCATGATATATTTCCACGCACAACTCATTTATTAAAGACCTTTTGTATAATTTATGTATTTTTTTATTTTTATCTATAAAATGTATATTTTTGATTATTTTTATTTAATGTCATAGCAAATTTACTGCTTTACTAATTTAGTTGTCTATTTTAAAATAAATCCTACACATTTTTAAAATTGAGAGCTCAAATTGTAAATGTCGTTCATGAAACGTATTTTTTATTACTAAAGCATTAACAATATATTCACAAATCTGATTATGGTATATTCATTTAAGTTACAGTTAAGCCATCACATAAGAAATTAAAAATGTAAATACATTTATATGTTTATATAAAAATAAATACTCTTACCGTGATAATTTTGTGAAGGTTATATAAAGGTTGTCTTTGTTGCGTTTTTTAAACATATAAGGTGGACGACGTTTTTTATTATAGACGGTATAATATTAATGTATTTTGCTAATTTATACACAATAACATGCACTTTTTATTGACTTTAATTTTTTTTCCAAATTTTGTAAATATTAATAAGAATTATTATCTATTTCTATGAAGTATTTGTAATTAACCGCGTTTTCCTACAAGCAATGATTCATTGCTGGTAAAGTAGAAATATAGCTAAATTATAGTATAACATGTCCGTGCATGTGCGACGCCGCAACTGCCATTCGGCAGACGCCAGACGGCCATGCTTTGAAAATATTTGATTGTTTACATGTTTGATGTAATGTAAAACGTTTTTTTGTTTTCTGTTTTAATATAAACGTCACTATTATGTATGTTAGTTCAAACGCGCCGATAAGTCTTTTATGTAAATATTATTCTCAAAATAAACTTTGAATTATTAAAGCGCGTTCTTACTTCTGTTTATTTTAATGTGATAAGTTACTTGTAGAAAAATTTTTTTTGAGAAGACCAAGTGATTAATGTTGATGAATTAATTTTGATGGTTGTCTGAATTTTTAATTATTTGACAATGGTGCTGAACTCATCGTGGGATGGTATATCTATACATATTGCATTTTAAATTTAATATATTTATAATAAAAATTGCCTTTTTAAATGATTTAATTATTGTTTACAAAAAAATTAAAATATTTTAATAATATTTCAGATGGCAAAAACACAATCATTTATTTTCCTAAGTTAGTTAAACAGTTATTCAATGCTAGAGTAAAAGTAGAAAAGCTTTCACCAACTCTAAGGTACTCACGAGTACGAATTATTTCCACTAATTATAATCAGGCTGTTAACCAAAGTCAATTAAACAAAAATCAAAATGATCTAATCAATGACCAAAAGATTTCATGTGAAAAAGTAATTTCTAATTCTGGTCAAATTAATAAGCAAAAAGTTCAAAGTGACAATGACCAAAAAGATGATGATGAGTATTACTTTGCAGAGCCTGGAAAAAAAAGTAAGCTTAAATTTTTAATTTAAATAAAAAATTTTGAAATTTTTTAAAACAAAAAAAGTTTTGGATGTTAATCCATTCTTACTAATATAATTTATATAAAATGGGGTTTACTTTTTTTTACATTTGAGAAACATTTTTTAGACAATTTGTCTCTTACTATTAATCTTTGTTTTTAAATTTCACTTTTTAATATAAACCTGATAATAAATTAAGATTAATTTAGTTTCATGTTTTTTTTATTATTATTTAGGCAAAAAATTTATAAAATTCTAGTAATAATTATTCAGTAATAAAACACTAAAAAATTTAATTAATAAGTAAAATAAATTAATTAAAAATTATTTTTTTTTAGAATCTATGGAAATGAGCAAACCTTATTGTCCAGTATGCAATAGAACATTTAATGATGATATAAGTAAAAAAACTTGTTCTGTTTGTAAAACAATGTATCTTTATAAATGTATGAATTGTAATGAACAATATTCAAAGTACAGAAATCTACTTTCACATATTAAATATAAATGTAAACATAAGACTCAAAGTACAAGGACTAACAATCTGACTCGAGTACATACCACTACAAAAATAAAGCATGTGGAAACAACAGAAAAAGTTGATAAAGAAAAAATTACTAAAAGTAAAATAATTGATATCCAAAACAATGTTCAAAGTAAAGTTCCTGATGTCCAAAGTAGTATTAAAGGTAGTTTATTTAAATTACAACTAATTTTTTTTTATTTATTTAAATGCCTATAATTATAATCTTTAGACATTTTTTACATTAATATTTTATTTAGTAGCGAAGGTAAATGATGAAAACAAGAAGCAATCTGAGAGTAGATGTAGATACTGTAATATACAATTTCCAACTTGTCAGTCTTTGTTAAGACATCAAAACCAATGCAAAAGAGAACCAATAAAATGTAGTTTTTGCTCATTTAAAACAAAATATAGTTTCAACATTAAAAGACATGTTTTCAGAATACATAAAAAACAATACAGTTTAATAATTGCTAATTCAAAAAATCAAGATTCATTAAAAAGTAAACAGAAAAAGAAAGCTAAGAACATTAAACATACATCAAAACATGTTAGTAGTTATTGCCAGGTTAATGGACAAAGTCAAGGTATTTAAAAATATTTACATATATTTAAACTTATAATAATGTATATTTATACTTGAAAATTTTTCTTTTTAAATATTTTAATTATTATATGAAAAAGTAATAGTTAACAATTAAATAATAACTATATTTTGTGTTACATTGCAGATTTTTTAAAATTCATTAAAGGATACTGTTTAAAATGTCGTTGTACAGTACATTTCATTAATGTACAATTAAGCTTAAATTGTAGCAAATGTACAGAAAAACTTCTCTGGAAATGTTGCAAATGTGATAAAAAAAAAAGTAGTTTTTATACTTTAATGAAACACATAAAACGTATGCATTTTAAAGAAAAATGCCTTCTTAAATGTCCAAACTGCAATAAAAAGTTTAATAATGAACGGCAAATGTACTACCATATAAAATTTTGTACCTCAAACATTTACTATCCATGTAAGCATTGCAGTTATAAGACTAAGTATCCAGGTAATATGAAATCGCATTATAATACACACCATCCAGATTTACCATTCAGTCCTGTTGGATTAAGCAAAAAGGCAAATTCAAAATTAACCAAATAGTGGTAAGAAATTTTTAGATTAATCCTATCATGATATTATTAAAAAATGTATGCAAATTCACTAATTATTTTATATAGATGTGCACTTTTCAAATTCTATTTTTTGTTTCAGGTCAAAAAAGAAATTTCTCCAAAATTAAATCTTTTTATTACTTTCAGTATTAGAGAAAATAATTATGTATAAGTGAATTATAAATATTTTTCAGATAATTTTATTCCTATGATAATTAAAATCAATAAATAACAATGTAAAAATAGTTTTCAATAAAAAAAAAAATAAAATTTATCTATGGATTAATTCAAATTTACCGCAATTTTTTCATTGTAGATAAAAAAAGTTCCAACCTTACTTACCATCCCATCCTACAGTCCGATACATAACCTGCAAAAACATACACTTTATATTCTGGAAAGATACATTTCGATTAGTTTAGTAAATATTTATAAATATTACAAATAAAATAACAATATATAATTTATTCTAGTTAAATATTTTATAAATTACAAAAAAACAAAGTACCCACATCTGTTTTTCGTGCAGCTAGTACAAAATCGTTTGGAAAATACGATTTCAGACGCCTCCAATTGTTATTGATTTGATTTGGAATGATTTAAACAATTAAAAAAATAAAAATTTAGAATTTCAAGCGTTAAAAATGAGTGGAATAAACGATTCAAATGTCGAACAATTCAAAACTGAACACGAATGTGACGAGCACTGGGAATTGCGTAGAAAATTTCTTCTTGCACACAGTGACAAATTCAATCAAGATGAGTTGCAATGTTTAGCTCAGGTGTTTACCAACGTAGAGTTTTTGGGCTGCAGGTATCCCAAAGAAACAATGCAGATGATTGCAGAACTGTCCAAGGATGTTGTCTTAGGCTACAGAGAAAAACAGAAACAAAGGTTGCAAAGGACTTTTGTTGGAGCGTCAGATGCAGCCAGTTCCAAGGCTAAAGGTACAGCCAGAAATTGTGAGTCGTAAACACTTAGTTTTGTTTAAAGATTTTGAAAATAATATTTAAATAATAATTTTTTCAGGACAATTCAGACAAGAAAAACCTGCAACTACGACAGCAGCAAATGCAGGACAATTTTCACAAAGCAAGTTTCAATCGTTAGCAAATACTTTTAATAAAGCACAAGAGCCAGATCAGACTGTGCAAGAACAATCAGGAAGATCAAGGTCTCCAATTAGGTTTCCAAATACTCCTACTCCAACTACAAGTACTGGTCAACCATCAATAAATAATCAGCTATCCAATAATCTAAAAAGAAATATAAATGTTGCTCAGGGTACATACCCACCTGCAAAGAGAAAAAACATAAATAATAAATCTTTAGATATTGTTTTATTTGAATATTTAAATGATACACCACAAAGCATTATTGGCAGGCTTGCTAATAGTCATGATATTAATTTGGAATGGAAAATTGATACAAGTGGTTATAATTTTGTATGCTCAGTATTTTTTAATAACCATAAAGTAGGTCAAGCTCAAGCACCTAATCAAAAAGCTGCCAAGAAAGAAGCAGCTGCTGTTGCATTAGAAGAACTCAGAAAGCATTATTATACAATCAAAGTTACGAAAAATTTGACTCCAACAGTTTCTAATAATTTAGGATTGAATAAAGAACCAGAATCAAATGCTATTGGTAATGATAATATTGGTTCCAAGATGATGAAGTTAATGGGTTGGTCTGGAGGTGGACTTGGAAAATCAGCACAAGGTATCACGGAACCAATTAGTGTTCAACAACAAATGACAAGAGAAGGCCTTGGTCTTAAAGTTGGCTCCTACAATATGAATTTGTTTAAACGGAAATGTCATGAAGTTTTAAGAAATTTTATTCGTGGAGATACATCTACAGATTTGGTATTCTCTCCAAGTTTTAGTAGCGAAGAAAGGGCAGTGATTCATCAGATTGCTCAGCAAATTGGATTAAAATCACAAAGTTATGGACCTAAATCTCAAAGAATATTAACTATATCAAGAAAAATTCATCCCAGAGAACTTGTACAAGAACTGCTAGAGCTTGGTGGAACTACTGAAAAATATCAACTCATTGAACCATCAGGGAATTAATGTAGATTATCATTATGTAGTGCATGTAAACTATTTTATTTTAATTATTGTAGACAAATAAATATTGTGCTGGAATAAATATAAGATAAAAGTCTGTAAAAAGTGATTTTTTATTGTATATTGTATAACAACAAATAAAACTATATTATGCAATGCAACATGGTATTTATTTATAGTAAAACATTGGTATGTATAATATATTAAATTTTTTTTTCTTTATAATGTAAAACATTATTGATAAATATTCTTCAACTATATAAATTAAATATTAAAATAATTATTTTCATTAAGTAAAATAATTAAAGTTACTCAAAATTTTTATAAAAAATTTTTTAATTTTCAAAATTAGAATTCCGCTTAAAATTAAATCTCGAAAAAAAAAACAAATGGAATTATATATTTTTATATCTATAACCTACAAGTAGCTAACTTCAGACAGCATTTAACCCTAAATAACAAATTCGTCTTTAGTGTTGATTAGACAATTATAACAATTAGCACGTGCTATAAGCTAAGTGAAATTCAATATAACTGTAAAATAAAAATATGTAGAAAGAAAGTTCTGTGTTTTTCGTAAACTCGATGTTTATTTTCATAAAAAATAACAACTAGACGTGTTTGGGTTAAAAAAAAAATTGCAAAAATGTTGAAAGGTAAGAGTGATTTTGTTCATAATGCAAAAGAAAATGAGTAACAATGTATTACAGTTGTTTTAAAGTGAATTGATTGTTTACACAATAAACACTATTTGTAATTTGTTTTTAATACTAGGTAAAAGGCGTTTGTCACAAAAAAGCAATAATACCTCCAGCAGAAGTAAATATAGCTGTTTAAAAAAATTACCAATAGGTAATATTAATTATTATATAATTTAACTCTAAATATTGTATTAATTATATTTAATTAAAAAGTAACTTATAACACATGTCATCAGTATGATTTTCTTATCTAAATTAATTTTGTATATTTTACAGTTTTATTGGAAAAACTTGTTATAAAACCTAATAACAGTATATCTTGCAGTAAAAAAAGTGAAATAATACAAGATGGAATTACCAATTGTGGTTAGTATATTATGTACATACATACATCTATAGTAAAATTAATCAATCAACTTTAGTAGATCGATGTTACTCTGATTCTAATTAATTTTTAATATTTGTAGATATTAAGCAGCAAGATATAAACAAGGATGTAACTTATAAAAAATTAAGAAATAAAGTGATTAAAGTTAAACAAACGAAAAAGACTGAAATAACTTTTTCTAAAGGTAATGACAATAAATTTTATTAGTTAAAAATCTATCATTTAATCCAATTATATAAGTTATATAAAATTTCAGTTGAAAAAGAAAATAAGAACAAAACTGATATTATTCTACCAAGCCCAGATAAAAATAAAGAATTATTTATAGGTAATTATACAAGTACAATTATTATAATAAGTATAAAAAATAAAATATTAAAATAATGCATTTTTTATTTAATTTAGAAAAACTATCAAATAAAAGTGAAATAAAAATTTGTACCAAAGAAGACAGCCACGTTTCAAACAAGCTTAATTCACTAGGTATTTCACAATAAAAATAATCTTTTAATAGTGTTATGCGTTTTTAATTACTACAATTATTTTATTTTATTTATTTAATTCAAAGGTAATAATGTAATAAATCAGATAAATAATGTTACAGAATGTAAAAAACCAAAAGGAAAAAGAAAAAGTAAGAAAGGATTTAGAGGTGTTCCTAGACACTTGTTGATTTCTGGTAATTGTCTTCTTCAATGTAGTATAGATGTTTTCATTTTTTTTATTGAATTAACTACTATTTTTTTTAGCAAGTAAACCAAATAATATTGAAGAAGAAAATGTTACAGCTAATGACAAAGATAAACCAATGGAAGTTGAAAATCAAAATGAGATAGAAACATTTGTTGAAAATAAAATTGTTGATGAACAAAATGTAATTTGTCAATCTGAAGCTAATCAGAAAATAAGTACTAACAGTATTGTTAATGAAATTTGTAAGAGTGCATTAATATGTAATAGTGAATCATTACCACAACTTCAATCAGCTATAGAAATCAATGAAACAGAATTTGATGAAGTAGTATCAAATAATAATGAACCATCATCACAACTTCAATCAAGTTCAGAATTAAGAAAACCAGAATCTAATAAAGAAGCATTGAAGGATGATGAACCATCAATACAATTTCAATCAAATGCAGAAATAAGTGAATCAGAATCTAATGAAGATGCAATACATAATGATAAACTATCAACACAACTTCAATCAAGTTCAGAAATAAAAAAATCAGAATCTAATGAAATAATATTACATGATAAAGCACCATCAATACAACTTCAATCAAATACAGAAATACTTGAATCAGAACTTAATGAACAGATATTACATAATGATAAGACATCAACACAACTTCAATCAAGTATAGAAATAAATAAATCAGAATCAGCAAACAAAGTAAAAGATTGTATACCAACGGAAAATATAACAAGTATAATAGTAAACTTGAATGAAAATATTGAAGATGCCGATAAAGGTAAACATTTGCATAATAAATATGATTTTTTTTTAAATTTAATTGATTTATTTTTATTTTTATACAATAGGTTGTAAGGAAACAAATATTATTAATACTTATCACAATGAAAATAAAAATTTACCAGAAATTCAAGAAAAAAAAATTGAAACCTCTAATATAAACTACAAAGAAATATTTGTTGGTGCTACAGAAGGTATATTATAAAATTTTACTTTTTATTATAATAATTTAAATTATCTTACAACTATATCAATTTTTTCTAATTCAGAACATACTCATGTTGATAATGTTGAAAATACAATACTTGAAGAATGTTTGACTGAAAACAATGAAGAATTAAATGATGAAAATGAGATAGAGGACAGTCAAACTGAATCAAATTCAAAACAAACTGATCATTCAACTAGTAATAATGAAAAAGATCAGGATCATGATACAGTACTTGAAAAAAGTTTGACTAAAAATAATAAAGAACTAAATTATGAAAATGAGAAAGAAAACAATCAAAGTGAATCCTGTTTGAAACAAATTGATCATTTAATTAGTATTGATGAAAGGGATTTGGATGAAGAAGAAGAAAACCCATCTAATATGGAAATTGATATTAATGAAGATTCTATGCAATTTCCATTAGATAAATCTGAAAGTAAATTAATTGAAAGTAATGCAGCTAATGAAATACAAATTTTAAAGAATAGGGACGAATTATGTGCAAGTAAGACTTCAGATAATGAGATTATAGATTTAGATAGTAATTTAAGAACAAAAAAAGAAACAAGTAATCATAATATTGAAGTAGATGAGACAGGTATTTTATCATTACATTATTTAAGTTTGAAGTTTGTATAAAATTTTATCTAAATTTTTAATAAAATTCAATTTATTTTCTAATTATAGAAAACGGTTGTTCCTCTGAATGTAAACTAGTCAAAAAATTTTTACCAGATGCATGTTCAATAACAGAACTAGAAAATACAAATTCTAATGATTTTGATACTATTTCGAGAAACACAGAAACTCCAAATTCAGGTAATATAAAAAATATTTTTATTTTCATGAATTGTTTAGTAAAATCAAATACATGTAAAAATTTCTAATTACAGATTTTGAAATGGCTGATGTTAGTTCTAGTTCCATAAATAACAAAGAAGATGTCAAATCTGACATAGGTAATGTATCTTTCTCATATTTTGTTATTAATAGTTTTATTAAAAAATATTAATTTAATTTTTAAATATTTATAGAAAGTGATGAAGCTGATACAAATGAAGTATTAGATGAAGACTGCAAAAACATAGATTGTACTAAGGAAATATCTGATGATTTAGTCAAATCTGATTATTCAGGTTGGTGTGTAATATAGAAAAATATTATATTTATGAGTTTTACATTAATTCAATAATATGTACTATTTTTAGATGATGAAGCTGAATACATGGAGAAGAATTGCGTAATAATTGATCAAGATTCAATAAATGTTTATTCTCTCAGCCCTGCTTCACACTCTACAGAACAAAACGAACATATCAAAGAAGAAGAAGAGGATCCTTTACAAATTAGCGACGATTGTACTAATGTTGAATCATTGATAAATTTAGTAGACATAAATCAACTAGGAGACTCTAAAAAATTCATATGCTGTCCAAAATGCAATACACGTTATCCTGTCTTTCATTTTAAAGAGCATTTAATTCTGTGTTATTCAGCTTTACAGTTACCGTGCGATTTTTGCGAAGTGAAATGCAAATCGGAACGTAAGCTTGTTAATCATTTGAAGAAGTTCCACAACGACGTAGTTCCAGAAGCAGAGGCTGAAAAAATAGCTGCTGCAGCATGTGAAAAATCTGGAGCAATGAAAACTGTCAAAAGTATGTTGATTATTTTAACATCTATCATTTTTTAAATTCAAACTAAGTAACAAATTTTTTGTTTGTAGGAAGTAAAAGAGTTTCAAAAGTGAAGCTGGATATCCGTAAGTTAATATCTCTTACAATACTTGTTAACTAATATTAATTTGATTGACCAACCATTAAAAAATTAATAATTCTAGCTCTCCCAGACTTTGTACGTGTGTACTGCAAATCTTGTTTAACGACTCATGAAACTATACCACCAACATATCGAAAAATCTGCGATCACTGCTACCATGTGCTGACCTTCCACTGTAATCGCTGCCACAAGCATCATCTAACATCGATCCAAGTTGCACGGCATTTACGCGCCGAGTGTTCTCTCGAACCCGATGGTCAGTTAGACTGCTCAGACTGCAGATACGTGACCTCGCGACCATTGAAGAGTCTACCACAACCACCGTTGCCAAAGCTTAAACAGTTGCAACGTAATCATGCAGCAAAGCAAATACAACGTAAAAAAGCTCTCAAATTACTTGAACTTGAACAAGCTGATGAAGAATGGCTACCCAATAAATCGATGAGGCAGTTGGATGATAAAATTGATAGGCAAGAACAATCTATAAGTAATTTAAAAAATGATGAGATTGATAGGCAATTACAATGTAATAAAACTATAAGTAAATCACAAAATAATAAGATTGATAGAAGATTGCAATGTAATAAATCTATAAGTAATTTACAACATAATCAAGTTAATAAGCAGATTTGTCAAAAGATAAAGAAAGAGACCATAGAGCCTAATACATCTACTCAACAGTTTCAAGATGATCAAACAAAAAAGCCAACAAGTCGAAAAATAAAAAAGGAAGCCTATGAATCCTTTATTTCAACATCAAGTAATCATATGTGCAATCGCTGTGGCAAATCTTTTGGTGCTCATGTTTCTTTAAAAAAACATCAGCTTTATTGCGGTCGTAAGGCAAATATGTCTTGCAAATTTTGTAGTTTTAAAACAAAGCACATATCCGCTATTAAAACTCATATTCAGCGGCATGTACTAAACAATGATCAGCCTTTACAGGAACATAATAAGGGTAAGCTATCAATGAAATATTTAAAAATACTTATAAGTTATATGTATTTTTTTAATTAATATCAAATTTACAGAGAAATCATTAAATGAAACGGATATAAAAGATTCAGAGAGAAAAGCTCACGGTAAAAGTATGTGCACTAGCTTTAAAAAGTATCTTTTTAATTTCAAGTTTGCATAAAATTAATAACAAAATCGTTTATTTTTTTTTTTTTTGGTTTTTTCAACAGATATAGAACAGATGGTGGAGATCCGATGTTCGTCATGCAACAAGTTAAATCAGTCTTCCTCTCGTACTCTAGATGTATGCTCAGACTGCAATGTAACGGAGCAATTTGTTTGCAGTATATGTCAACAGAATGGACCCTCACATTTTCAATTGTACAATCATGTTGCTCGATTACACGCTCCAAAAATATTTAGCTGTAACAAATGCACGCGTTCCTTTTCCTACGAACCAGATTATTTATTACACGAACGAGAACTTTGTTCTAAACCTATTATCCATCAATGTAAACTTTGTACATATCGTTCTCCAATGATCAAAGCTTTAAAAGATCATATGAGTCGTAGACATCCAAAGAATAATCAATCATCTTTTGTATGCTCGCGTTGTGGTCAACGTTATTTGCTTTATGCTTCATATCAAAGACATATTAGATTATGTGGTAAAATACCTCCTCTTTCCTGCGATCATTGCAATTATAAAACTAACAGCAAGTACAGTCTTACTCGTCATATCCAGTCTGTTCATGCTCATCAATTATTTTCTACGCTTTTTAAATGTCGCTCATGTTACCAAGCCTATACAAATTATTACATTTATGAAAAACACATTGAAAAGTGTCCATTTAAATTCAAACGTTAAGTTTTATCATTTCAGATCAAATTGTCAGGGAAATAATTGTGAGATTAATAATTTTTTTTTTGTATCTAAAAAAAAAATTATAATTCTTTTAAAGTATTTTAACATTTTATTTTTCAGTTGGTAAATTTTGCATTTATTATTTTGTATAAACAATCCGCTTATTTGAAAAATGTTTCTCTTCTGCGTTTTTTGTTATTTTTGATGTATTAATTTTTAGACAATTGTGAATTTATTAATGTTTATATCATGTAGTAATGCTTAATAAAATTTATATTAAAAATAACTAAAAGTTGTTATAAATTCAATAATCATTAAATAAATATAGAATTCTATTTTCAAATAAAGACATTTTAAATACTGAAATATCATGAAAAAAATAGCTTTAGAAAAGCTTATTATCAGTAAAAATTGTAAAAAGGCAATTCAAATCTAATGTGGAATATCTTCGCCAGAGGCGGGTCTGCTGCGCTGCGTCAGTCCGTTGCGTTGATTACCGGAAAATGCTTATCGCCGCTATAAATTACCAAGAACGTGATAATAATAATAAGTACATTTATTGCAAAAATAAAAATACAATTATCTATTAAAAATGATCAAATCTACCGTGTCCAAAGAATGCCAAAATAATTATGATGGTAGGTACAAAATATTTAAAACGGAGTCCTTTCTGCTTGAGTATAGGTTATATGGAATTTTCAAATACTTTTTTTGTTTTTGTTATTATTGTTAACTGTACTCTTTTTTAATATTTTTTTATTTAAATGTTAATTTTTATAGAAACATAATATAATCATTTATAAAATATTGCACTGATGAGTTTCATTGTAGATATATATATACAAATAATTGTCAGTTACTAATTGAATTGACTAAACACAAGTTCATAAATATTTTATTTTTATTATTATAGAAAATATTTCTGACCATATTGAAAATGGTGTTATTATGAAAGAAGAATTAATTATTACAGACACAAATAATCAGTTAGGTATGTGGATTATAAACAATTTATAATTTTTATTTTAAAACGTAGTTGCAAGTAATATAATAAACATTTTTTTTTATAATAGATAATGGTAATATACAAAATAATGACATACCTCAATTACAACAAACATTTGATGTCTCCAAATTAGGTAAATACAAATCAAGATTTAGTTTTAATTATATTTTTTATTTCTTTTTTATCGTGGTTTATACAATTTTTATTACAAATGTTATTTATTTTACAGTACCAAATGAAAATGATGTAAAACCTATTGTTACAGATAATGATGACGATGATGACATAATTATAATTTCTGGTAATTCATTACTTTTAATAATAGTAAAAATTATCTAATGAGAAACGAATAATTATTTTTAATAATTTTTTGTTTGTAGAACAAGCAAGTCCTGTAATTAAAAAAAATAACAATGTTAAAAAAGCAGTTCAGAAGACCCCTGTTAAAACTGTAATTATTCCTGAAATATTACGCAAAATGGGTATATTAAAAGGATTAATGAAAAAAGGTGAAAAAGGTAATGTAAAATTAAAAAAGATTATATTTATTAAACTTTTTAATTAGTTATTATTTTAAGTTTTATATCCTTAGTATTCTTGTTATGATTAATTGCTACTTGATTTTTTTCAGTGTCAAAATCTTTAGTATATGTTAAGAAATGTAGGTTGTGCGAGAAAATCCAAAAAGAGGCAAGATCAAAAACAATGATGAAGTGTGAAAAATGTGAATCATTATGTTTTTTATTTCAATGCTTAATTTGTTTTAAAAGATACACAACAGTTAATGAATTATTTGGCCATATCAATAAAAAGCATGCATCAATTATTCAAGAAGAAACTAAACATTATGAAGCAGTTTCAGTACAACCTGTAGCAGGCATAAAAGTAAAAAGTAACGAGTGTCTTCCCACAAATGAAAGGTTTCAGTTAAAAACTAAGACTGTCGCTCCAGTACCAAAAAGTATAAATAAATTATCTGATACATTAATAGAAAGCCATAATAGAAGCGTATCAGAAGCAGAAGAAACAAAACAAACTAATGGTATGTTATTTTGTCATGATAAGAAAATACAGTATTATTTATATATTTATAAAATTTTAGAAATATATTAATTTCAGAAAGTCCAAATACATCTAAAAACCTAAATAATATAAAAAGTAAATAAGTCAATTGTTTGTTTAAAGATTGCAACATTTCAGCTTTGTATTTATTTTATACAATCTGCGTTATTTTTTTTTATTTCTATTATCTGTCTGTAGAAAATTTGGACGTTCCTCAGCCACTTAGTGAAGTTCCTTCATCGCCTCTGTTGTCTTGTAAATACTGTGACTATAAAAATAAATCCAAACGCTATTTGAAATCTCACATCGTTCGACGTCACAAAATTAGTTATGAACACATTATGCGTTTATATACCTGTGATTTATGCAATAGAAGCTTTAAATATAAGTCATATCTTAAGGGTCACCAAACTTACTGTGGCAAGGATCGTAATCTTGAATGCAAATTTTGCGACTACAAGACTCGACATAAAAACACTCTCAAAAGTCATCTGCAAATACACCTGGCTAATGGTGATTACCATAAAGCAGCAGCTATTCCTAGTAACTCTGCTGATGTAGTAGATGCTGACGTTCAATTGATAGGTACATTTTTTTTCTAACAGTACTTCTAAATATTTTATTACATTTAATGTAAAGGAAAAAAAATTATTAATTGGTTTTATAAACAAATAATAATTTTTATTGCAGATTCTTCATCAAGTTCCTTGCCTGACACCTCTAATGTTAGTAATAATATGACAAAAGAGGAAAAGATTAAATGTAAGTTTTTCTGTTTTTATAAAAACTACATAATGCAATATTTATAAAAAAAAACCCTGATAATTTCTTATTTACATAGTGATGGAGAATACAATCAAGGCCTATTGTAAACAATGCAATAAATGCACAAAACCTAATGCATTAAATAAAATGAAAACTCAAGCCATATGTCATCGCTGCCAAAACAAAGTGATCTATATGTGCAAATGCTGCGGTCGAAGTGATACCAAATACACGAGTCTACGTGCACACGTTAATCGAAGACACATCGATAATTCACCCAAGGCTTGTAAAAATTGTGGTAAGCTTGTCGTTAGCCTGTCCTCGCATAAACGTGCCTGTGGTCTCGAAAAACGTTATGCATGCGAATTCTGCGATTTTCGTACGAAATATTTACGCAGCTATCATGCCCATATATTAAATAAACATCAGGAAGATCGTAAAAACTTTCTTACTTGTGACAAATGTAACAAGACGTTTGCCTTAATGAAATATCTGAGACGTCATCAACTTAATTATTGCGATAATAAAAAAAGTTATCAATGCGCACATTGCTATATTAGAACTCGCAGTAAATGTAATCTTATACGACATTTGCAATTGCAACATATTGAAACAATCAATCACAAAGTCAAACTTGACTGTTTTAAGTGTGGTGCTGATTTTCGCACTTACTATGAGTTTGATAAGCATTTAGAAAAATGCAACAGCAAGCCTTAGAGCTTGTTATCGACGATTTATTTTTTGAGCTTATAATTTTTTTTATTTTTATTATAATACAATATAATAATACATGTTGGTATTCAATAATAAATGTGACGTAATTTTTATATTGATTGACGATTCTAAAGAATAATTTTTTAAATTTACTGCATGTTAATAAAATTATTGTATGATTCTTTTGGTATCATACATTTTTTTCTTACATAATTTTTTTCATACATTTATAATTGTAAGATATTAATATTCGTTTATTCTCTTATTGTTTTTCTTTTTATTTTTATTTCATAAAAGATTTATACAGTGATATAAGTTAAGCATTAAAATTTTTGCGCGATTATATATAAAAATATATAGATATCTATATTTCATGATATAAAAAATAAATTTTTCCTTAATAAAAAAAAAAAAATGAATATTAAGAATTTTTGAAACCACAATATTTCCAAAACTAAAAAGCATAAAAAAAAAAAAATAAATCCTTTTCAATCTTGAAAAATCCAATAACCACAATCTCTACATTATCTTTTTTATTTATACACATAAAAACACATACAAACCAGTCCACATTATGACAGGTCAATAATCCAACAAAAAAAAAAGGTCACATTAATCTCAGCCAATTGTACATACGTATATATATAAAAGGCAAATTTAATGAAAAATTCCAAGCGACATATAAATATACCTATAGTGAATATGTGTTCGTACGCGTTCGCGCAATTAGCTACGCTCTTTTCTGAAGAAGAAGAAGGGGAGAAAAGAACGAGTGATCTCGATTAATACAAGAGTCACTGGGATATATACAACATGAAAATAAAAGGAAAAGTAAAAGAAAAAATGTATATGTGTGTACCATACATACACATATAAAACGTAGCATCGAACGATGACAAGATGAATTGTATAACACATAGGGATGAGTATACACCTACTATACAACTCTCTCGAGAAAGAGAGAGAAATCAAAATTGCTCATTCCAGCCGAGAGACATCAATAACATTTTTCGCCTATCTACAATATGTATTATAGCAAATAGAAAATACTATAAGAGGATAGATAGATATAAAAGGGACATTAAAAAAAAAAGGAGCATAACTATACGACGTAATGCACGTGCATGCACGTGTATCCACTTGTGTATAAGTGCAAGTGCGACGAAAACGAGTGTAATAGGAGGGCGGGGGGGGGGATGAAATGTGGTTCACGTAGTAGTAAAAGGGGGTGAAAGAGGGTTGGGGTCACACGAATGTATTTGAAGCATTCATAAGCGTCGCTGAGTTGCAATAAAAGTCAGAGCGCGTGTGTGGCTCTTTTGCCTTCTCAGAATACAGATAGAAAATACATATAAGATACAGGTATATTGAAAATGGGGTGTGATGGATGAAAAAAGGAGTGGGGAGGGGGGGGGAGGAAGAGCTTTAACGTGGACACGCAGGAATTCAAAACGCTTCGAGAGATGATGGTATATATAAGGGAGGAGATGAAGGGGTGAGGGGATATATGTATAGGGGGATGGTTGGATGAGCCTAGATTCAATTTTACTATAGGAAATTTTTTTATGCTCTTTTTTTTCTGCGATATTGATACTGGTGACTTATTTTCTTTTTCTTTGAATTTCTTGTATTTTATGATTGTACAGTGCGGTCAGTGGTATGTATGAAATTGTTACCGCAGGGGATGATATTTTTTTTAAATGTTTTGTTATTTCTATTCTATATTGCGATTTTATATATATACAGAAAAGATTTTATAATGAATGTGTAGTAAAACGATTTTTTGAGATTTTAAATTTAATGAGAGATTTAATTTACGTTTGAACTTTATGAGATTATCAACTAGGAGATATTCAGCTTTGGCATTTACGTAATTAGCTTGTTCTTAGTAGATGAAATCGTTCGGTAAGGGTATAAATGTATATAGGTATAGATATAGGTATACGTATAACTTTTCAAAACTATTTGCTAGCTTGGATAATTGAATGATATAATAGGTATATATTCTTATAGAATTTTGAAAATTGTAGTTTTTTGTGATTTAAATTCAATAATTTTTAATTGAAATAATTAATAAACTATTATCGAGACTATTATACACATAATATAGCTGACAATATTTTAAAAATGTATTAAAACAAACTTTTCATGATTTTATCAAAAAAAAAGTTTTAGTATCAGTAAATCTCTCAGATACACAAAAAAAAAATCGGCGAAAATTTACGTTCACCAAATAATACCTTATTCATAAAGAAGAAGAATAATAAGCTTCAAAGCTAATAATCGACCCAACCATCCAATATATAAAGACACCAAAAGAGAGAATCTTCTATCTACCTGGTATGTTACATACACCGTTAGGATATAGGATATAGAGAGCTTAAGTAAGTTTTCTAATTATCACTATATCATCCGCGTGTCGCCTCCCCCCCCCCCTCACCCTATAACTCGTCTCTCTGTATAACGACAAAAGAACCAAGGGCTACGATAAGATGCCTATAAGGTTGGTTGGTTGGTGGCTTATAAGTAAAAGGAGTCTCTTTCTCTTTATCCCTCCAGTAGCAGCAGCAGAAGCTTAAGTTCTCCTCCAACCCATGGATGAAAGAGGATAAAGCCGCAACATCCCTCCTCATTTTAAGCTTCCTCTCTCTCTCTCTCTTTTATAATCTCTTCGTCCTCTTCTCTCACCGCGAAAATCAATGTGCGCACAGTAAAGCGAAGGGTATATGTGTATATATACAGTCACGTATAACTATTAGGTTTACTGAGCTTTATGAAAGCTTGCAGAGTAGAGGGGGTATGTATGATGGCTGGAATATGTGAGATTTGTTTTGTAAAGTTATTTTAGATGTGTAGGTGTATATATACTTGATGGATTGGTTCTTGGATGTATGGAGAGATGTGGAGATTTTCATGGTTTGTTTGATGTGAAAATTTTTGGGGTTTGAGTTTAGATGAAACGTGATAAAAGTTTCGGGTTTTTTGGGTAAGTTAATTTTAGGATTATGAAAATAATAGTTGTTTTTATGATGCTGTTTGTAAATATGCATATTATTTTGTCTGATTAAACTTTGACTTTATCTACTTGAATAAATTAAGCTGTTGTCTATTTGTAAAATTTATGTTTAGGAATTATTAATTTAATTGTTTATTATTTATGGTTTTTTTCAGTAGATAGAGAATAGAGAATTGAAAAATTATTTAAAGAAAAAAAATACGTAAAATGATTTTCAAAAAAGCTATATTGATTTAAGCTACTAACTCATATAATTACTTGAAAATAGACAAGAGCTAAATTAAGAGCCAAATCAACTACGATAGATAATTTCATTTGAAACTATATCACTCCTACACAAACAACTATTTAAAAAAAATTTTAAAAATACCATCCAAAATTATTAACTGGTAAACATCTCCAAAGTATGTAATTTAATGATCCTAGATCAAACACAAAAAAAAAATTAAGAGAACCTCCGACATCATCATCCAAAACTAGCTTATAAACACAGACACTCACACAAACATCCACGACCATATTAGATACCTATACCTATAATCTCATCCTATATCAAAAGTTTCTCATAGTACGCCGGCGCAAAATATCACATCGTAACGGGGGTCTATGTAGGTGGGGAGTATCGCGATGAGAATAAGGTGAGAGAGGGAGGGATACCCAAGAGCTGGGCTGGTTATGATTCGCTGTCGGCTCGCTTAATCCCTGGGCGGGGGACCAAACTATGGCTCCACCCAAACGACGACGACTATACGACGACGACGATGCAACAACGACGTCTCAATTCCCTCCTACACGCAATATTACTGATCCCCTCTCCTTTATATTCCTATATATACAGTTACTACTACTCCATGACGATATTTTTACTGTGTATGTGTGTGTGTGAGTATGATCTCTTCTTCATTGGCTTGCAGAGCTTTTTTTTGTATCCCTCTTCTTCCTCTCGTTTGCTTTTTTTTTATTCTTTTTACTCTGCGCAATGTCTGTGTAATGGTCGTCCCTTTTTTTTTTACAACTCAATTTCGCAACGCAATTTTCAGCGTTTTTATATATTGGAGAATATTTTTTATTTTTATTTTTGGATTTGTTTTTGTTTTTTTTTTGGTTTTAGGGATTAAGAGCTTTTTGGTGTTGAGTATAATAAATTGAGCTTGAGTTATTTCAGTTTTTAATGTCGAATTTTTTGTGATATAAATTTTTTCTTAATAATGATAGGGGTAATGGTGGCTAATTCAGCTCAAATTTTGTACTTTTATGTATAACGATAAAGATTGGTATTTTATAAAACAGACTTAAAAAAAATTATTACGTAATTTTAATTAACAAGTTGATGACGTAAAAGAAAATTATAAAAGAAAATAATCATTTAATTATAATTTCTTTCCATTTTACTTTATTTTTTCCATCAAAAAATAACTTTCTTTAAAAAATAAAAATTTAATTGTATCTTAAAACAACTAATTTTACACTTCCTCAAAAACCAATAAACGTCCAACAACAACAACAACAAACTCTAAATACCTTCTAATTTCCAACTCACTCACTCACTCTACACTTAAAATAACAAAAAAGGGTCAACCATGTATATCCTCAATCCAGATACAACATGAGAGATCCTTAATTCTCGACCATTTAAACAAGCCCGAGTCATCGCATTCCTTTACCTCTTCAAACACATACATACATACATACACAGAATATAAGCTTATCCCTGCGTATACCTATATACCACAGCGAATAAAAGCTCACGGCGTTTAAACAGGGAAAGGGCAATTAGCTTGGAGTCAGCCAATCCTATCCTATATATTCTCTCTCCCTGAATTATTATACAAAAGCATACTGTTATACTCTCCTCTCTCTCTCTCTCTCTCTCTCTTTCTCTAACTCTTTCTCATACCCAACCTTTTACCTAACAATATTTTCCAAGCTAGACCCTTATGACCTCTGTCTCTCTCTATCTCTTTTTCTCTTTCTCTCGTGGTATATAGAGTCTCGTTTATTTCAATACTTCCACTTGTCCGTTTTTCCCGCCATCATATACCGCAGAGAAAGAGAAAGAAAAAGAGGGTAAAAAGTTTGCCAGAGCGCTTTATTGAAATTTATACCGTGGCAGGGAATTCAAAGCTCCTACGATTATTAAGGCTTATTCTCGAGAGAGAAATACCGGGTTTTGCTGCTGCTGCTATAATGCGATGAGGCTCCTCTTTACCTTTTATCCTGTGTCTATCTTATTATTATTATAACAGTGTTGGAGACAAGGATACAGTTATATTATGAGCTTTTTTTGTATTTAAGCTTATATATAAGGGTATATATAGGGTACATACTTTTGCGATGTCGCATATTTGAAAAGTATAATAATGAAAAGTCAACGGTTGTTTTCAACCCTTTTTTTTTTTTTATTTCATGTTGCAACCACAGTTATGTGCGTTATATTCTTTCTATCTAATTGCGTTTTACGTAATACGGAGCTTGCAAGAGCTTGCAAGAGAGAGAAGAGAGAGAGAGAGAGAATTTTTCATACTTTTATTATAACGCGGATGCTGGATTATTGACGTTTATATATAACTCGAAAAGAGAGGGATGGAATAAAGGTGGGGTTGTAGGTATACACATTCTGAAGTGAGAAAGGTAGAGTGGGTGGGATCGTTGAGTGAGGAAATCTATCTCTTCCTCTCTCTCTCATCTATCTTTCATGCGGGCATGCGTACTCTGTCAAGCGTTTATATATATGTATTATATATGTATCGAATGGTCGTCGTTGTGAGCGCAGCAGAGAAGCGCTACAATATTTCGATATCATATATTGCTTCTTTCTCTCGATACTCCTCTCGTGCTTTCGTCCACCATTTTTTTTTTATTTGGAAAATATATATGAAAAATATACGCGAGTTGAGGGTACATATTATAGCATTGTAGATATTAACGTGGGAATTTTTTTTTTTTTTTTTATTTGTGTGGGTGTATGTCGTGTGGGAAGAAGTAAAGTGGATAAATAAGATATCGATTTTGTTTTGTATTTTAACGAATGAGAATCAACATATTGTGTGCTAATATTTAGATTTAAAAATTTTGTATGAAAATATTTGATTTTGTTTTTATATTTTAAAAAATAAAGTACCTAAATTTTGACAATTTTCATCAACAATTCACACAGGTTTAAGGTGGTACATCAATTACTAATATAAGAAATATTTTTTTAAAGTTATTTTTGCATTTTAGACCATACGGGGAGTAATTTAAGCCCAAATAAAAAAAAAAATTAATTTTGCGTTAGCCAATTTAGAATCAGAATAAACAGGCTTCATTTTTTGGGGATACTTTTTTATATAAACAACATATATGATTTAATTGTTATTGTTTTAATATCAAATTTTTTATAAATATAATTCAAAGTTATATTTTAAACTAAATATACTATTAAATTATAATAGATAAATGATAATTATTTATTACAATTAATAAAAAAAAATTGTACAATTATTTATTGTACACATAACCCAATCCATTTTTATTAAAATCAATCTATCCCTCTAAATAAAATCCCTTTTTATACGTTCTTAACACAATACCACAAATCCGAAAAAATTCATCAAATCATTCACTAACTCATAAAAAAAAATTCGCGATTTCACGCTACAACCACATATCATGTAAACAAACATAACACATATATCCCATATCCCATATTAATTCTCCACCCTTCCCCCACCAAATAAAAAAACCTGTATCATCCCCCCCCCCCCATAAACATCATAAAAAGGTATAAAAGCAGCTGCTCAAATCATTAGTCCACTCGACAACAAGCCACATCCTGAACACAAAGGGTATATATGTGTATACCTATATATCTTATACATAACGAAAAAGGTCCTTTTTAGAACATTAATAAACCTGAAAAGGACACGATATCTTCTCCTCCCCCCCCTCCTCTTCATCTCATTACAATCCATATACCAAAACCGATATCCATCATGCCACCGGCCAATTTATACCTATACCCTATTACATACCTACTCTACTATATACTATATCCAATAAAACCTGATGTATACACACACGTACACATAAAAAAAAAAAAACAACAAACGTCAGCCAAAGATTCTATGAGTACCACCCTACCTTCTTGTGTATTGTCGCCTCCCTTCATCGTAAATCCCAACTATATACCTATATTATTCGTTAGAAAGTTACAATGTCCCCTTATAAATATAAGCGACAAGTGAAGCAGGACATGGTAGAACTATAGAAGGGGGAGATGCGGAGAGAGAAAGAGAAAGAATCGCAAGTATTTCATTTAGAGCAGATTAGACAGATTAGCGACCGACGACAAAGGAGACTCTACTATGTGTATGTGTGTGTATTTGATGCTGCGATATACTGCGTTCTTCAACCTATATATATATATATATATATATATATATATATATATATATCCACCCACCCCATGTGAAAAACACTGGTATATTGTCCCTACATTTTTTCTCTATCTCCTTCTATATCTTTCTCTGTCTATTTCACTTGTTCTTTATCTTGTATTTGGTCTATTTTGATATATAAAGTGACTGACTGCGTAACGATAATTTGCACATTATCATCATCCTCGTCGTTTTTGTACTCTTTTAGAACATATATTGAAACAAACTGCATATATATATACTATTATTTTTCACCTCGTTCATTATTTCTTTCATCCAACTCATTTAATACCTACATCCCCTTTTTTGCCTTTTATATAAGTCCTTATCGCGAATTATAAAGATCCTTTACCGAGAGCTTCTTTTTGGAGCTTGCGATTCTGTATATATAGAGAATAACGTTAGATACAGAAATTGTAGTAGGTGGTATAGTATAGGAGGATAAGGAAGAAAAGCGTTTCGAGCGTCGTTATTGACTTGGCTTGGAATTTTCGTTTCGGCCTTTTTATTGAGGCGCCTCTGCGTCTTTAATGCCTTCCTCATCCCCCCTCCCCCTTATATACTATCTTAGATACCCTATCTGTGCATCCCCTTACTTGTTCTTCTTCTTCTTCTTCTGCTTTTTGGGCTTCGATGGACTGGATGAGTGTAGTTTAGATGAGTTTCTTCCTGGTAAAGTTTTTCGTTTTAAAAAATTTAAGTTTTAAATTAAGAAAGGAAGATTTGTTGTGTACCTATATATCTTTTTTATTTTATTTTTTTTTTTTTTTTTTTTTTTTTTTTTTTTTTTTTTTTTT
>JAPYZE010001746.1:0-23358 GCA_030522805.1 Leptomastidea abnormis | reverse complement strand
ATTAAAGCTTTTTTTGTCCGATTTAAAAATATTAAAAAACAAAAAAGTTACAGGCAAAACAAAACCACTTTTCTCAAAATACCCCATCTTCCCCTATATCGGATCTTATAATCCTAATCATCGTAATTACTATAAAATTGTTCAATTTTAACTTTTAACTCACGTGTAGGCTTAACTAATGCAGTATCAACAACAATTCGCTTTTTTTCCAATTTACTGATCTCATAATTATCCTCTATTTTATATATTATATCTGTGCGCAAAAAGAGAGATGTATTAAGGAAGTAGCTCAGAAAAAAAAACAACTCATTACCAATAAAATCAATCAATTTCTGTAAACTCTCTCTCTAAATCTCGTATGTCTAAATAAAGAGAAACTAACTTCTAATTTATTTTCACATTGTGATATAGAAGAAAAAAAAAGTGAGAAAGAGTAAGTATATAAGCGAGTAAGTAAAGAAATAAAAAAAAAATGGTTTTCGCGAAAACACGTGGGAATCAAGCTACAGATGTTTTATTAGTATAGACTCGAGAGAGAAATCTTTGTATACATAAACACGTTGAACTTGTATATACATACAGGTATACCAAATATGTATATATGCGGAAATTCATCAATTACAAGCCGATCACGCGGTAAAAAGAAAACGATGTCTTACACCGCAGCTTATATTTACCAAGAGTCTTAGTAATTTAAGGAATATCCACAAGAAAAGTAATACCGTTGCAATTACTATATAGCTGTAACACGCGCGTGTCTTATTTACAGCTTTATACTTCGTTTTCGTCACGACGAAATCACGTTTAAAACGGGAGAATATAAATACAGGTACAGAAGAGGTACATACATGAAAGTTATAGGAAAATCAAGCGATGAATAAATTTGCAACTTGCGGTGGGTTAACGTTTTGCGTGGGTGCTTCTATTTTATATACGCTATAAGCAGTGTGATAGTCTGTTATGTAAGTATATCGACGTGGGAAGGAAAAAGAAGAGGTCAGTCAAGAGAGAGAAAGAGAGATAGACTCTATATATCGATTGGGGTACGTCAATCAATGAAAATTAATGTTTTATGCAAGCTCGTCCAATGTCGGACAAGTGTCGCGCACGTGCTAAAGCTAATGCGTTCATTGGATGTGAGAATACTACGATCTATGTATGTATGTGTGTACGTGTGTACCTATATATTTTTAGTTTAACTTATTGATTGGTGAACGACGTGTACATAGCTCTAGGGTTTATCTATTAAATGCTAATCAGGCTAATTTGCTGCTACTGCTACTTGCGCGTGTATACTCGATGCGACAAATGAAATTGTGTTTATTTAGAAGGACACGTGTGTATGTGTATTAACTGTCATGTATGCGCTGGAATTAATCGATATTATCAAGGGGATGATGTTATATAGCTCTTAAGTGAATTAAACTATATACCAGTGTAAATGAAATTTTTGTTTTAATCGTGTTGTACATTATGTGTGTATGTGTGTCGTTTTGAATATTCAACTTTAGTTAAATACTGTGTACAGAATTTTGGCTTTTCAATTTTGCATTTATATTAGCCGATTGATTAATTGCGAGATTAATTTGTAGAAATTAAATTTAGCAAGAGCTATTTATTTATTAATATTAAAGTTATATTGGTGATTACAGCTATTTGTAATTCATGTGACAGGTTTATTTGAAAGTTAACGAGGTTACTTTTTGTAATTAATAATATTTAATCGTAAATATGATTTCAAATTAGTTTTAATTTAGGATTAAAATATAAAAATTTTAATTAATATATTAATGAAAAATAGTAGTCAGATAATATAAATATACGTCAAACTTGTTTTCTTTCAAAGAAAAAAACCACATCTTTCAATCATCGAAAAGAGACTTTGAGAAATTCCTTCATCATCATCAGAAAGACAGTCGTTTCTCTCATCAAAACCTGCAAGCTACTTCGAGTACTTTTTTTTTCATTCTCCCCTACTGCATCTCCAAAGCAACTCTGTAGGAATTCAAATCGACGAAGAAAAAAAGAGAGAGAGAGAAAGATAGCGATAGGTATAGAAAAAGAGTGAGAAAGGAAGTAGAGATACTTTTTTTCAGAAAGTCAAAAACGAACGTGAAATAAAAGAGACGAGATCGAAGAGAGAGAGAGAGGAAGACAAAGGCAGACGAGAAATGAAACGAAAGAAACTAAAGAAAGGAGAGAGAGAGAGAAAAAAAGGAAAATAGGAGAAGAAGAGAAGTAACCGACGAGACTAGCAGACGAAGGGCAAAAGAGAAGAGACGAAAGAGAGAGAGAGAAAGAAGATAAAAAAAAGAAGAGGAAAGAGAGGGGAAGCAAGCAGCAGCAACGAGTCGGTAGAAAGACTCGAAAAAGAAAGAAAGAAAAAAAAGAGAGAAAGAAGGAAAGAAAGAAAGAAAGAGAGTGAGGCCAATCGCGCCGAGCAGCACCTGCTCTCCTTCTCTCTGACTACGACGACGACGTGGTGCAAAGTAATTCCGGCGTGCTACTCTCGCGCTATATACTCTCTCTACTCTATATACTCTGGTGTACATGTATATACAAGCTAATGCTGCAGACCAAGACGGCAGAATTAATCGGCGGATGCCTCATAGCCGGCTGCTGCTATATAAGAGAGAAAAGAAGAGACTTTGAAAACGCGTGCTTGGAATCGCTTTTACGCGCACGACGTTAAACTTTTTGCATCTAGCTCGCATCTCTTACTGCTGCTGCTGCTGCTGCTCTTGTGCGAGAATAAAAAAAAAGAAAAAGAAAATAAGGAAACTTTTATCTTCTTTTTTTAACAGTCTTGTCCGAGACATGAGATTTGTATTATAGAGATGGACGGAATTGTTATATATACTGGATTTGCAGTGTCTTCTTCATATTGTATCAGAGAGTTGAATAATGGTATAGTACAGTATCTATACAGAATTGATAAATCAATTTGCAGGAAGTGCTTTTTCAGGTGTGTAAGAGAGAGAGAGAGAGAGAGAGAGAGCGAGAATGTTGGAAAATTATGTTTCTGAAAGGACGTCTATCATCTTTGCATATAATATACTAGCGTATATAGTGTATACGGGGTCAAAGTTTCAAAGCTTTAATATATATATATATATATATATATATATATATATATATATATATATATATATATATATATATATAAACGGGCTCACACACACATATACATATCGTATTATCGACAGATTGTCAATACACACACATACTAAAAATAACTCGTGTCTATAACTTGTAAACATTGGACACAAGAATAAAACCTTAACTTATTAAGTCGATTCTTTTCTTTCTTTCTCAATTTACCACGATTCGCGTTACAAAATTCATCGCGAGATATATAGTCCAAGTATGGATGTGTGACCTATAGCATATACTCTCACTAAATCCAGGTCAATTCTATACTCGTACGTATAAACCTACTTATAGATATACACACATACACTTCAAAGCAAGCTTCAAAGTCTCAATATATACATGTATCTTATTAACTCAAGGCTATATTATATAGAAGAAGCAGTAGCATTATATTGTCATTCTGATAAACTACCCTATACAGACGGCGACATTATATCGATCTATACTTATAAACCCATATTTATTCACTTGATTGAAAATAAGTCTTATCGACTATTTCTCTAGCTGCCTTTAATGAAAGTTAATGAACACATTGTACTATATTCGCTGTTGCTTCATATACAATTACATGATGGATAGTAACATCAGGTATAAAATTATTAAAGCAGGATAGAATTTTAGCTTGAATTCAAGTGTAAAAGGGGCGTGCGAAAGAAGAAGAAGAAGCCTCACAACGTATAGACTGTGTGTGCGTGCAGAATCACCGGCTGCTATTACTGCGGCGGGGTGAGAGTCAGAAACGGCTTTTTTTCTTGTATAGGAGAGGGATATAAGGCTCATGGTAAGTCAGAAACGACGTTTGCTTCGACGCCAATGTTTTATTTATCGGGAAAAGAAGAAGAAGAAGAAGAAGATGCCTCAGGAGTCTGCTCTGATGCTGGACTTGATATTTGGAAGAATCGAAGTGTGTGCCTTCTTCTTCTTCTCACAACGTCGGCTTCTTTTTCTCTTTTTTCTTCGTTCATCTTCGTCAATATAGATACAGTCTTTATCATGTTTAGTATTAGCTCCTTCTTTCTTTTCCTTATACGATGGGAGAGAGAAGTTGCTTTCGCGCGTTTTTTGTATATATAGTATGAGCGCGTGAGATGCGCGCCCATGCACTTTGTATCTCCTGTAAATATCTCTTTATATCTCTTTTTTTTTCTTATACGTGAGTTTGTCTACACACATACTTAAAGTTTTGACTGAAAGGAGTTTGGCATTTTTTCATTTCGAGTTAAATAGTGAGAGCATCGATTGGAAGTATTGGATGAAACGTATTTGGAGAACGTCACGTTTTACGTTTTAAATCAAAGCTTGTCTCTTTTTCTCGTATTATAGTAGTTGTTTTTGATTTTAGTACTAATTTTTTTTTCTTCTTCTTCTTCTTAACGAGTTTTTTTTTTGTTTCTATTTAAGTTTAACGATGTCATTATCGATGCTACACGTGTAACATTAATTAACAAAGTCTTAGCCTAGAGTCGTTAAAAAACGTTAATAAACTTTTATCGAGACTTTGTTGTTAATTTCAGACTTTTAAACATCAATCAATATTCATATGCACACACATAAACACATATACATGTAGGTATATAGGTAGCTAGTGAGCTTCATTTGCAAAGTGATAAAAATTTTCTGTCTGCGTTGACATATTTATCGTCATTTTACATAACGAAAATGTATGTATATATATGCAAAAAATGTTAAATTATACATTTTCTTAACTTGACTTTATTACGGCTATAAGAAAAATGAATCATTACTTACAGTAATATTTGAGAAATAGTAGTAGAAGATGTGAAGTCAGGTAAAACCGCAAAAAAACATTATTATTACGTACCTGTAACAAAAAAATATAAATATGAATTTTTATAAATAAGCAAAATTAACAAATAGTTTAATTAAATGATTAAAATACATAATAAGTAAAATTTCAAATAATCGCATACGATGAAACATTGCGTTTAATTAACTTTCAAATTTCAAACGTACATATTATAATATAATATCGAGCTGCAGCTCAAAGTAAATTATAATCAATCGACTCGTACATTATAATGCATATAGATATATATTCGAGAGATAGTAACAGAACGTAATATTATATAGGAAAAGACAAAGCCGCAATTTCAATTACCACAGAGAGCATCGACTACTAATCGACTAAAATAGACCAGGGGAAAAAAAACACAGGGAATTACGTAAGCGGGTCGAGTTGAGAATGAGAGAGAATGAGAAAGAAGAGGAAATATGAGTAGACCGCGAGAGAATTCAAGTGAGAGAGAGAGAGAGAGAGAGGGGGGATAGAGCAGTAAGCATCACAAGCTGATCGCTAAATCCCCTCAGTTCAAAAAACCACGGTGGCTTCGTTCGTATAAAAAGAAGAAGAAGATCCCGTCACTAAAAAAAAAGGATAGCAAAATATAAAGGAGGGAGATATATATAGAGGGTTGCGACGATTCAACGTTCCGCGCAATTTCACGTATCGGCATCGACATTTTTCGATACGTCTCTCCCTAGTTCTTTTCCATCCTCCTGCTTTTTTCTTTTTCTTCTTTTTTTTTTTAACGTCACTCGCATTATATGAGTAGTAGAAGCGAGAGCTTCACTCATACCCACGCAGCTATTGCGGGCGAATTAATCGCCAACGACGACGACGACGACGACGACGGAGTCCTTTAATATTTTCCTCGCCGACGACGGTGGATCGGAAACTTCTCTCATCCCCGATTGGTTTTCTTTGCCAACATCTCTCCTATAATATACAGTGTGGCTGGTGTATATGTACGCGCCGAGGATTATCGAGCGTAGACGTAGACGTAGGAGAGGGGTTTACGTACGTGAATATGATAGGAGAGTGTGGAGACTTTGAGGGTAGAAAGAACGGGCTGACGGTAAAATAAGCGAACGAAAGATACACGACGTTGTATGTGTGTATGTGTGTGATAGTCAGTGTTGAAGAGGTTGGAGAAAAGCGGGAAAGGATACGCGACATTTTCGTTGAAAATTGCTGGCTTTTATATCCTTCTTTTCTTTTCTCCCTGGTATTATCCGAGGGTATTATACTCTTGGTGTATGTGTGTGTTTGTATGTGTGTGTGTTTCGGGTTTTTATTATTTTTTTTTTGCCAGCTTTTCTCGGTGCGGATTTTTTCGAACCATTAATTTTTACCGAGAGCTTTAAAGCTCTCTTTTTCTTTCTTTCTTCTTTTTATTGTATCAGCCGTAAAGGCAATATAAAAATTAAGTACATATTCATTTAATCCATTTTGGATACCTTTTATATTTTATTAAAGTTGGTTGAGTAATTGGATTAATCGTGAAAAATGTAAATGGTGCTATTTTAATTAATTTTCCTTTTTTGTTTAAAAGCACGTTTTACATTTGTTACAAGCTCTAAAATATCACGTAACGTCGCTTTATTAAAATGCGATAGCTCTCTTATTGAGAAAGAGAAGAAAAAAAAAGAAAAGAAAAAAAAAGTAGAAAGTAGACTCTGACAAATTAAAAGGTTCGTGAAACAAAGCCGGACATTTGACGAGAGTACAATTACTAAGAGAGTCGTCCACTCTATCGAAATGAAGAGAAGCGAATAGTAAAAAAAAAGCCCGCAGTAATAGAAAAGGGACCGAGAGAGTGACCAAGTAGAATAAAAAAAGGAGAATTGTGAACAATGTAATTGGGAAAAAGTCGAATAAAGTCGTACAAAAAAAACGAGACATGGATAACAAAAAAATAAGGTGGATAAGAAGAAAGAAGCTAAAGAAGAGAAGTAAAAAATAAAACGTGTAAGATCGAATACGAAGAAGTTAAGAGTAGAAAGTGTGAAAGAGAAAGAAAACTAAAGTCTAAGGGTAGATTCTTATACCAGTGTTGAGAAAAACAAATAAAAGAGTATAAAAAAAAGAAGGATCAGGAAACGAAAGAACGAAGCGATTATATGGTCCTGTAGATCCACCGATTTTTGTTCAAGTAAGAAAACAGCTATAGGTTAGCTTGGAGGTATGTGTTAGTATTCGATTGGAAGTTTGCCAAATGCATTTAGTGTTCTATCAGTTTCTACTACTATAATATATCTGTGTATCTAAGTCTGACCATCCGATCATCCTCAAGATCGTACTCCTACCTTTTTTTTTCTTCATCCTTATATTCCACTTCTTTTTTTGTCTCTTATTTTTCAGTCCCTTTTTATTTTTTTTTACTACGCCCACTACTTCTTTTTTCTTACCAGGATGGTACTTTTCCTGTCCAACACCCTTCTTTTCCAAATAGTGCCGAGATAGCGAGTTGTGCAAAGAGATAAGACAGAGATATTTACTGCATCCGAAGATAAAAACGATTTTGTTTTACCCTGATTTTACAAACATATCCGATATACACAAAAAACAAATGAAAGCACACGTATAGTTTATTTGTATAGAGATCAGTATCAGTAAAACAAAAATCAACTCTTTTCGAAATATTGGACAAGTATGCACTATTATTTTACGCGTTAGTAATTTTAATAATCAGCTAAAGGATTAGTTAAACAGTGTAAATATATATCCAAGCACAAAATTTCACCTACGTCATCGTATATAACTTTGTTAAAATCGATTTTCCATAAATCCTATATCCCGCTACGTTTTCGTTATTCTCACTTAACCCCCCTCTGATAAACATGAGCAGCAATGATGAGAAAAAAACTTTTTAATTAACGATGAAAATTGCGATTATTATATGAGGGGTAGTTATAGATACCCTCTCATGAGCTAGTAGGAGGGGAGGAAAAAGGAGGATGAGAGAGAGAGAGAGAGAGAGAGATATATAGATGCATCGAAAACTCATTTTACGATATGGCAAGAGAGAGAGAGAAAGAGAGGCTCGATAAACAGAGCTTTTAAATCTCCCTTGAAACATTAGCCCCATTGAACGAATGAACGAACGAACGAGAAAAGTCAATATTCAATTAAACTTGAAATAACCTCTAGAATAGGTGGTAAGAGGCAGGTATAGAGTGAGTGAGAGAGAGAGAGAGAGAGAGAGAGAGAGAGAGAGAGAGAGAGAGAGAGAGAGAGAGAGAGAAAGAAAAAGAGGAGAAAATAATTTGATCCCCGTAAATGGTAACGATGAAAAGCAATTTAGACAAATATATAAAATTAAAAGGCTTAGAAAATTGAAGTTGGAGTGAGTAAGAGTGAGAGGGAATAATATAATAAAAAGAATTCAATAATAACGTTTATGTTTCACTATGCGCGAGTATTTTTCTCTCGTTCTTTGTTCAATTGCAGATCGGCTAATCAGTAAGATCAAAAGCCCAACTTCTCTTGCTCTTTCTCTTTCATAATACACATAAACTAAATGATTTTGATCGTTAAAATGCGTTACATCGGAATGTGCAAAATAGAGAGGTAGGTATATTTATAATCTACCCAAGCATTGGAAATTGAAACAGGATTAAACCAATTACGACTATAAGCTTCGAAACCCAAACTAACTTCTCTTTTATACTCTCATACCACACTCACACACCAATCACTTTAAAACTCGTCGTCAATTTTCGACTTCTTCTTTAAATTCTTCTTCCAGGACCTCTCGCGTACCTATATAATAGGTATACATATAATGACAAACCATTAACATCCATCGCAGTTGTACATGTACATACTCGCCTGTCAATCCAGTTTTTTCGTTTTTATATATTGTATATACCAATAACCCTTTTCTCTTCCTTTACCATGCGATGCACATCCATATTATATGAATATATTCATTTCTCAATGCTCCTTCACAGATATACACAATGCTCTTTCTTTTTTTAAACAATCGAGACAATAGCTTCGTTATAGGTGTATTATATACCTCTTTTAAAAGTGTGTTCATATAATATACACTGATGTTTTACACGCGTCAAATTAACGCAAATAGAAAGCCACGTACATAAACGTACCAAAATACTTATATAGGTACCAATTCAAGCAGGTGATAACTAGTTTAAAATTCTTTGTGATTAATAATGCATGGCTTATAACCGACTAACGTCTAAATTAAAATGAATTAAAGAAGAAGAAAAAGCCACTGTTGTCCTGAGTAAAACAAAAAAAAATTAAAAACGATGCGTTTCCTGAAAGTGAAAGGTCTGTGTGTATACTCACAAAAAAAAAAAAAAAAAAGAAGAAGAGTTAATTGCAGGGTTGTATATACGGTAGCCCTTAAAAATTATTCAGAATTAATACCGCTCTCTGATGTGTTACCTGGTATAGTGCGACGGTACATATACATTTATTGCAAGACACGCGGATGCACAAGAACGATATATATTATATGTATGTATGTATGTACATATAGATATGCATAAAACATCAGGTATTGTTGGGGAGGGAGAAGGGAAGACACTGTGTTCGACTGAGTCTTTTTTATATTGTACACTTTGTGAGATACGATGAAAGTTTATTGTTTTTGAAAAGGTGTAATAACGTATTATGGCGAAATTATTATCGTTGTTACAAAGCTAAGAATTTTTTTTTTTAATTATTTAAAGAACAGTAGAGTATGATTTTTATGGATTTTTTTTATTTTAGAAAGTAAGCGTCTATGCATATTTTTTTATTGGTACTTTTGACTGAATTTTTCGATGGTTTTCGTCTTTACTTTGAAGATACGGAAGAATATGAGTGGATGTATTCGTTTGGGTTAGAAAGTCAGCCGGCACTAATAAGTTTATTACAAAGAGCAGCTGCTACTGCTACTACTACATGCGTGCATTTTTTAATCGGCTGGACTTTCGTCGTCGCTTTTTTTAAACGTATATAAAGCATATACGCGTAATTTTTACTTGGAAGTATTCATAAAAAAAAAGAAGAACGAATTTTTATGCTCATCTGTTACTTTCTGATTTTTTAAATTTTTTCAATGAAATGATATATTCATGCAATTTATTCAAGCGCTCTTATATTTCCTGGAATTCAATGTTTCAAACTTATAAAGTAAATGGTAAGATAAATCAGATGAATTAAAATTTTTAATTCATTTATAGTTAAATAAAAATTCTACCAGTACCTTATTTTAAAATTATATAAAAATTATATATAATGCACTTCGAATATTAAAATAGAAAGCAAGTAATAAAATACATCTTATAGCATAAACATAGAAAAAAATTTCATCAATAAAACGCAGACTCGTTAGTTTCACATATACATACAAAACTCAAACAAAGTTTCAAAGTGCAAAAGTATATCCAGCTTTTATTGAACATTTAGTATCCAAGATCGGTAAATTATACGGACGATAGAGTAGGAGGAAAAACGATTTTAACACTCGGACTTTATTTCCGCGAAATATCTCCCATGCCAGTAAATCATTTTAATCGTCCCGATAAAAACGAACAATCAAGCGCAGTTAAAACAAGCGCGAAAATATATATACATGTAATTTCTTATACATATAAATATACACACTTATAAACATAAACCAAGACACTTACAAAATCTCAACCGATCATCATCATCATAATCATAATCATCATCATCCGCGATTTTCCCGCGTTCCAAATCCGCGTAAATCACGCGGCTTTTGCGTCCGATTAATAAATTACAAAAAAAAAAAAGAAATGAATAAAGAAGAAGCAAGCAGAAGGAGCAGAAAGAAGTATGAGATGAATCAGCGTTAAGGATAGAGCGAGGGGAAGGAATAGATAAGAAAATGTAGTATAGGTAGTAAGCGTAATAGCTTACAGGGGGGGGGGGGCTTGGGTTAAACAAACCGTCGTATATATTCACACTGGTCGTTGAGAGTCACTATGTGTATAGCTAGTGGGCACGTTATATGTATGTATGTATGAATTATCCGAGGACGCGATCGAGTGTGTACATATTGTATATACATACATACATACAGTATGCGGCTTTAGTACTGCACGCGAGTTCCTCATCGTTCTGAGATAGCCACCATCACCGTTGCTATACAGCAGAAAGCGGTTACACAGTTCTCTCTCTCACTCTCACTGAAGTTGATGGATCCGCGTGTGTACGTTTATATACCCTACTCTTTGCAATCGTTTTGGTGCAAGCATACACTGGTTACCTCTTGGTAATATCACGATCGTGATTGTACAGCTTTACAAGCCTCTTTTATTTTTATTTTCTTTTTTTTTTATTAGCAACATATATCGGTTATCGAGATAGAGGTGCTAACGTCATTAACGTCATCTTAACGTAGCTATATATGTACATATAGCCGAAAAAGTGTAAAGCATCTAAAGCCGTCAGTCGTTCTTGGTATATCGCTCAATCCTGCAGTAACATAAACACACAGATAATAGTAATGCCAAAGAAGAGAAGAAGGGGGATGAAAACCTTTTAAGTATCTATCACAGCTTATATAAACACATAAACTCATACGTATTAAACAAACAAGTAGATAGTGGATTCGATTAATATCGCGTTCATCTTTGCACAGAGTCAATGATGACTATGAGCTAAGAGTCGATATAAAATACAATTTTTATAAGAAGTGCCTTATAATACCAGCTCAGCAAAAATGATAATGTTCGGTACATTTGAAATTGAAGATAGAAAGAAAGGGTAATGACGTTTAATATGCACATATTATATACGACGCATCTTTGTTTTCCGCGTGTAACACACGTGAGCCCTTTGAAGAAAAAAATTTGCGAGAGAAATCTCTATATATATATATATATATATATATATATATATATATATATATATCACGTTGTATATATAAAGGTATAAACTGAAGTGAAAGAGAGAAGGGAATTCTTGAGCCCTCGACCTTCGTGACCTGAGGACGACGATCGAGCACGGGGAGACTGACCCCTTACATATATATATTCTCTCTCTCTTTCGACCTCGCGTGAATTCTCTCACGAGCAAGAATATAGCTATATAGATGCAGCAGCAACAGCAAAATTCTCAATATCTCTGTCTTTCTCAATCTTACACTGTGCTGCATAACGTTAGGCTACCTTCTGTCTGAGAGCTGGTTTATTTCTTCCCTTTTTTTTTATTCTTTCTTCATTCTGCTCATTCTTCTTTCGGTTCTTCTCGACAGGACTTTCTGCTGCACGCCTTATTTTTTTTTTTTTGTTGTTTCATTGCTGCAATGTCTTGTGTTCAAACTCACTCTCTATCTTTATCTCTTTCTTTCTGCATTGGCTGTTTATTCAATTTCAATTCGTGCGCTTTACTTCTTCAATTATATAACTATATATGGCAAAAGGAGTCTTTGTTGTTGTTGAGAGTAAAAGATTCACGTTATGAGTTACTAGTTATTGACGTGTGCTTATTTATTTATTTATTATTTTTATTCTTGATCAATTGACATAAAAATCGATATCTTTTTTTTTAATGCATTTTATTAATATAAAATAATTATTGAAATCGGTTATTAGTGACAACTTTTTTTTTCATTTTTATTTCTGCATATCATCAACATCCACAAACGCATATTTATCTCAAGAAAAACGTCATCATAAGTACAGATAGTAGTCGTCCAGCACTTTTTCCAAATGATTTACGACTTATAAAGCATAAAATACAAAATTCCTCGGTAAATCAAGAAGCCTCACATTAATTCTCTTGAGGCCTTTCTATCTCTTTTTTTTATCTCTCTTTTTCTCTCAAGTATACCAAGAGCCATTCTTTAAATCCAAGTCCAGCAGTAGCATAAAATAAAAAAAAAAAAATTCCAGATTAGCAAAGTGTCGACAGCATAAATATATTCGGGGCTAGATGCTGCTGCACACGATGATGAAAGAGGAACTCTAAGCGCAGAAGAGGAGGAGAGGGAGGGAAGGTAGTGTGTAAGTTCCGTACAAAGTGGAAAATCTCTTTTGTAAGCTGGCTCAGCGTTTTCAACGAACACCCGCCGACGTCGTCGTCGTCTCGTCGTGTTATAATCTGCTGCTTGTAACATGCTATTCTCTCTACCTCTCTTCGTGGATGCTTTTCGCTCATGTTTTAATATGCGAAGCTGTATGAAAAGGGTGTGAATGGTGTGTGCGTGTGTGAGAGAGAGAGAGAGAGAGAGAGAGAAAGGAAAAGGTGTTGAGAAGATGGAAAGTGAGGGCGAGCTGAGGCGAGAAAAATAATAAAAAAAAAAAAAAAGAAAAAGAGCGTGCGAAAGGGCGGAAAATGTGTGAGGTGGAAAGGAGAAGTGAGAATTCATTGTTTTACGTTGTCGATTTCATGTCGTTAAATTTGTCGTAAACGCTCATGATTTTATAATATTTTTATTTCAAATTAGCATTATAATAATAATTTCAAAATAATAATTTCAAAATAATAATTTCAAAATCATGAAACAATAAAGAAATCAATTTAACACACATCATATTTAAATATTGAAATTACAATTATCTGTTTACGTATAAAAAAAAAAAAAAAAACTAATACGCATAATCAAACGCGAGAATCGATCTCATTATTTAATAGTGAAAATTAATTCTCATGTGTTGGAAATAACGCGAGTTTCAGTTATCTTCAATACCAAATTATTAATGCTTGCACACAGAGAGAACCAAAGGTTTAATACATCCAATGAAACATGCATTATCAAACAGAATCATGCATGCATATAGATATACACAAAAAGTTACGTAGTATGCATATGTATATAGAGGAATACCAACTTATAACCGACAAACACGTAACTTCATACGTATATGTAACCCCAAAACTCATCCTATACACAAACACGTCTAGTCTGCGAATTAAGCATTATATTGCATACGCATACAGATACGTTAAAATACGCATATGTACACAATATAGTATAGTCCAGTCGCTTTGGCACTTGGCACAATGGCGCAATTCGACTCTCTCCCGAAGCATTTCTATATGTAGTAGTGATGTATATCAAAGCAAACGCGTGAACGCGGATGTTTTGACAAGTGCGTCTATATACCTACATACACACGCACACACACATCATCATAGTAACCCCCTGCTGCTTTATTGCGTCGTAGAGGGTTTGGTGAACAGTGGTACTCTTGAAGGGATAGACACACATACATACATACACAAGGCCACTCGAAATCGAGCTGTTTTTCTCTTGTTCCTGCGTATACGCATTCTATTCCTTCCCTCCTTCACATTCTACGTTTTGGGGGGATATATGTGTGATGCGTAGTAAACGCGTAGGTGGAAAGGTAGAGACTACGGGTATTTTACTATGCAATACTCGCTTTTTTTTGGATGAATGACCTGACTGGCAAATATTTTGCTCTGATGATACAGATGCGTGATGACCATGATGTTTGTGAGAAAAGGAAAGAAAATGATGTGAATTTAAATGAATCTAACTTTGTTGTGATGCTTTATAATCCATTATTTTGTGGTAAGTACGTAGAGTAAGTATTCCACTTATTTGATGAATTAATTTGTTTACATAATGGTCAATTAATGTCAGGACATTTAAAAATTAGAAAATCCTTTTTTTCAATGTCACTTTGTATCCCGCACCTCAAAGGGTTTCTCTAAAGTAAGCTTTACGCAATTTTGTGTTAAATGCGTAGAATAAACCATAACGACAATAAAAGTTTAATGCCAAAAAGATGAGAGAGAATAGGTGGCATATATCTATATATCGTTAAAGGTCGAGGTTTAAGCAAAAGAAGAGAGCATCGCGCCTAAGGGAGGGTTTCTCCCGCTAATTCATGTAAAATAGAAGAGAAAGACAGACAGAGAGGCAAAAGCCTTTTGCAAGCTACTTAAATAAAGTGAGACGAGAGACGATTAAAGTCTGGAATATTACACGATATATGCACGAGACGACGACGACGAATAAGAGAGAAAGTTGGCATTGCCCACGCGAGAACGAAGTGTGTAAAGTAAGGGGATGGTTGAAGGAGAGAGTTGAGGAGTGGAAAAAGCTCTGAAAGCGGCGTTAAAAGGGACTTTGAGCACGTCCAACTTCTAGGGTCTCCATTTATATAAAAGAGGCCAACAGGCAAGCAAGGCAGCGGCATCATATATATATAACTACTACCGTCACTAGCAACCAGCCGCAAGAGAGCGCCACTTATAAATTCACAAGCATCGCGAATGAGCGGGGGCAATAGCCCTTTTACACTTGTGTCTCTTTCTCTCACATTTTTTTCTGTGAAGGTGTAAGGAGAAGAGAAATATGAAAGCTTATAGGCATTGAGGTGAAAAGCTGTGGAAATAGTCAAGCAGAGTTATTATCATCATTGACTGACAAGGTAGGAAAGACAAACTTTTAACTTTTGATCTTTTAATTATAATTATTTATACGCCCAAGTTTAGTATTTTTACGTACAACTTCAGGTAGGTCAGTTGTTGAGATTCCATAATCATACAAAATTACAATGCTTTGTTTTTCTCACCAAGCTTTCATTGTGAACAGATAGATAATTAAGATTTTAATTAGCACAGCAGACTCTGAAGAATCTGGTTTGGTCGTGACACTGTAGAAACGTTTCGTTTTTAAACGAGCCTAAATTACCAGAGCTTTTGTTACGTGGTATATAAAAAAAAAAAAAGAAGAAGAATAGGTTGGCGAGCTTCGTGCTACCTGATTCTATATAGCTATAAGGGAGCTTTTACCAAGTTCTTGGATGTTGACAGCAGTAGCAGCATTTTAGAGAGTTCTATGTTTTCCTGCTTATCGAAGGGTAAAAATAGAGAGGTAAGGGGGGGGGGGATAAGGGAAGTTGTATAGAGGTACTAAACGAAAGGGTAGTATTGTCGCGGAGCGGCGCTAATTAATATTTAATTATTCCTTTGTGACGTGTAGCGTCGTGCTCTATTTCGAGCTTTTGTCCTATTCGTTGTAAGCTACTGCGGCTGCTGCTACTGTTGTTGTTGCCGCTGCAGGTAGCGTGTTTCTTTATTTATTTTTTCCTTTTTTGTTTTGTTCCAAGTTCTCGGGTTGCTCTAACAAAGCTGTGAATTTCTCTCTTACTCTCTTTGTCACAATTTTGTTTCTAAAACTGAGAGAAATTGTATATACTTATTCAAAAATTACTACAATTTCACGTGGAAATTAAAGATGTAATGATGTCTATTGTTTTCGAAATTTCATTACCATTTAGTTTTTTCAATGTAGCATAAAATGTAAATTTCTTAATTCTTAATGCTACATTTCTTAAAATAATTTTTCTAAGCATCAGGTTCTTAACGAAATAAGTATAGACGTTCAAACAAGATTTGATAAAAAAAGCTTGATTCTAATAAAAACACACAAAAAATTGACTTTTCCAATAAAGACAAGCTATTGCTACAATGTACAACAAAAGAGATCTTAAAAAGATAAAATAAAAATCAGAGATCCACAACTTGATTATCCTGCTTTTAAAATCGAAAGGAAATGACAAACAAGAGAGAAAAGAAAAACATCTTTAAATTAAATTTATATAAGGCTATAAGAACAAATGCTCGTGGGAAAAATGCACTCTTAATGATGCATTTATCAAGGTCACATCAAGTATACAAAAGTTTTCAATGTTCTTTCTTCGTCAGCAGCACACCAAAAACACACAAGAAACAAGATATACACGAAAGAAGACAAAAAAAAGAAAAAGAGTAACTTCTCTCTCTCTCTCTTTCTCTTTCGTACTTAATATTCCCCACACGCGTTTGGCGTGAAAAACACAAACTCGTCCCACAGAGACGACGACAACGACGACGACGACGACCTTGTCTTAAGAGAGCTTTAAATCGCCTGATCGAAGCCGCGTGCGCGCAATCAAGTCAATTAACGCACACACATCGGTCGACGACGTAGGATACAGGTGACCACCACACTTGGACAAAAAAAAAAGATCATCGTCAGGTAGACGCCATTTTGAAAAATAACCAAGACAGGGTATAAAAGGGACGTCTATATGTTAACGAAGTGATTATAAATAAAGAGAACCCGTTCACTACAAATGCACATACTAATACATAACACATAAACAAGAGAAAGAGAGTGAGTGAAAAGTAATACGTGCAGCACGTATAAGTGCATGTCTCTTCATAAATAGTATACGTGCGTAAAACAGAGACGAGTTTGCGTAATGAACTAATAGCTCTCAGCGCAGTAGCAACAAACGACAACGTCCCTGTACTTTGTTACGAGATTATTAGCCATCGTTAGTAAGCAAGAGATATAGTTCTATGTCGCTGAGATAGATAGATATTAAACGATGGGTAATGCCAGAATATTGTACGCTTACTTTTTCTTTATATAAGCCAGCCTCTTAGTGTTACAAGATACTACTTTGATAAAGCTTCTCCTAACCTCAAATATATTTATGATTCTTTTTTTTTTTATCCTGAGTATACTAGTGATTAAGCGCAAGGACAAAAGTTATGATGAAAGTGTACCTACTATATTACTCTGTAAACGATGTTACATCACGTTTGCGCTTATGAGTTACGCTTTTTAATAACTTCCCTTCTCCATATTTTTTTTTTACTCCCCACTTTTACAAGTGAACTTATTAAATCCAAACGGATATGCATATAGTGTGTGAGCTAATCAATACCGTCATTCTATATCTTTCTCTTGTTCACTTGATAGATTATGTGTTTTTACAACGTGCCTGTATCTCAAAGCCACTTATAGATAATATGACGTAAAAAATGTAACGAGATACATATCTGACTTTGTGGTGTTTTGTTACGCGATAAATATATATATGTACACTTAATTATCATAAATTTTATCAGGTCCACGATTAGCTACATACTAACCGAATTTAAATGTCTAAAAAATACTTGACTATCTAAAGCGATCATTATAACACGTTATCATACGTTAAAGGCGCAAGCGTCAATCGAAAAAAAGAAAGTATAACACGTACTATAAATAAGAGAGCGCGTCTACGTTGAAATAGTATAGAGTATATACGTATTATCAAGGCGGCACGAAAACAAAAGAAGTCAGTGTATGCTCGAGAAGCCGTTGAGATAAGCTTGGAGGCTCAAAAAAAAAATTTTGCGCATGTACACATACTCGTATACACACATAATACAACATATACACTATACACATTTTCTCTCGGTCTCGTTAAGGCTCGATCGTAGAACCGTAAAGCTCACGCGTTCTTTCTCTACGAGATAAAGACCCCCTTATCGTCATCATGCTTTCGGTTTTCGATATCGTTGAGCCGTGTCGCGCCAGAAGGAGATTCTTTTTTTAATTTTTTTTTTCCTCTCGCCTTCGCAAACACGCGCAGCTGTCAAAACGTTAATGTCTGTTAGAGAAGCCGATCAGAGAGACCGATATATAATATGTATCATTGATGTGCGAGTCAACCGAACTCGCTACTATATACATAGACGTATACTAGTAGAGTTTTTGATATCTCGACAGCGATGATAATCCGTCTATGAATGGCTTTTGATTGTCCCCTCTCTATTCACCCTCTCTCTTCTTCTTCCCGGATGCAGACGTGTGTTATTCGGATATAGGTATATATGTATGTATGTATATGAACGAGGGACTTTTAGTATTTTCGGCTTTTGATATACATGTAGGAGGGATTTTGAGAGAAAAAAAGAGAATGAGTGAGCGAGTTTTTGGGGTGATTGCACTCTGTGTTCTCTCTACGTATGATTTTGATGCTCACTGCTTCTAGTTTATTTTTTTATGGATTTTTATTTTACGTGTGATATTCTGACTGCTTTTTACTGTCAGAGAAGGAGAGGGGGAGATAGAATTTTAATCACAGCTTGTCCAAGCGTATTTCCGGTTAGGATGAGCTTTTTAGGTTTTAACGCGTTTTCCCTTGATTAAATGACGATGAACGCAGGTGTGGGTTTTATATTTGCACGGTGCATTATAAACGCATATCCAATTTACCCTGCTTCTGCTTATTATGTTTGTTTTAATTTTTTTCTTTCTCGTAATCAATTAATTTTCAATTAATTTTTAGCAAAAACAGCGCCGACCCGAATGCCAAAAATTAATTAAAATTTTAGCATAAATATCATGTATATTATAATAAGCTTCACGCAAAGTCATCATCTTGCATAAGCGATAAAAAAATGTATATAAACACTAATCGCATGCTCAAACATTGATAATTCGAAAGTCAACCGGTCTCGTTGCTGCGGCTGCTGCTGTTGACGACAAATCGACGAAAAAGAAAAAAAAAAGATCGTCCAGACCGATCTCTCGACAATTAGGAAGTAAAAAAAAAGCAAAGTAGAAAAGGGAGCAATAGGAGGGTAAGTGGATACAACACGCAGAGGGAGCGAGTGTCCGTTGAAGCGAGAGCAGCAGCAGATAACCTCTACAGAGCGGTATTTGAAAACAAATTGAAGCAATCACGACACCCGCAATCTACTCGATCTCTACACAATCTACATATTTAAGCAGTCGCTATACACACAGGGTCCCAAATTTTCGGTCTCTTAGACGACCAAAAGAGAGTAAGCAGAAATAAAAAAGAAAAAAAGAAAGAAGAAAAAAGACGTAGAGGGCGCTGCAAACGCAACAAGAAAAATAAACGCGGGAAAAATCAAGGAGGGTACGAATTCGAGCGCCTTATGTTGTTGGCCTCGTAATAAGGAGAGGAGAACTTCGTAATTGATTAGTCCCAGGTGGGGCGATTGGAGAGAGGAGAAACGAGAAGAACCACCAGCTACGAAAGATCAGACGATGAGATTATGGCGAGGAGATTGCCAACACTGAGACTTTATATATTGGTAGGGAAGTATATACAGGGGGAGAAAAAAAGAAGGGGGGGGGGGAGAAAGAGGGAGAGAGATAAAAAGCGCACGGAGAGGGGAGAGAGAGAGAGAGAGAGAGAGAGAGAGAGAGAGAGAGAGAGAGAGAGAGAGAGAGAGAGAGAAAGAGAAAAAGCGAGGGTCAGGACAAAAGTGGGGCTCTGAATATATATACGTGTAGGAGCGAGGAAAAAAGGAGAAGAAGAGAACGAGCGAGCAAGCAAGCGAGTTGGCGTGTGTAATAAGGAAGAAATGTGGATTTGAATATGCGCATGATAATTGGCGGAGAGCGCGACTATCCATTGTTATGCTAACCATTTTGTGGAATAACGTTTGGACTTTTTTGTTTTCTGGAGAGGAAGAAGACGAAGAAGAAGAAGGAAAGGCGGGGGATGGCTTAAAACAATCGGTCTCGTTTTGTATTTACATTGGTTTCTCGAGATCAATTGTGTTTTACAGCAAAAGGTATATACAATTCAAAATGTTTAATTAAAATTTAATATAGGTATAACTCGTGTATATATACTGCATTGTATACGAGATTTCTCGTTTATGATGAAGAAAGAGAAATATATAGGCGTATAGGCATAGCAAACATACATTTGCCTCTCGTTATAACGCTTTTAGTTTAGGAAGCAAAATAGTGGAAGTTCTGATGTGATAAGTATATATAAAAGAGAGAGAGAGAGAGAGAGAGAGACCGGAATATAACGTTTCCCGTCACAGTTCATACACACTCACCGGTAATACACTACGCGCATACTAATAATTAGTGAATCATATTATAGCATGTATGTACGAGTATACGAATATATGTACATATAAGGAAAGTTTCTCGCAGCACTACTCACGTAATTTACGCTTTAGTAAACAGCCACGCGTTACATAAATTTATTATCGAAACCTATATAAAAGTCAACTTCTTACAAGCTATATATTTTTGATATATACCACTTGATATACATGACTTTTTTTTATTTAATTTTTTTTTTACTTGCTCAGAAAAATTGCAGCGTCTTGTTTCAATTTGTAAACGCTATTAAAATTTCAATAAGTTGCAAGTTTTTAAAAGACTTTTGTCAACTGTCCCATCATCTCATCCTTCATCTCTATCTCTTTCTGAACAAAATAATCTCGTATCTCTTAAGGATAAAGTTTAGCAAAGCCAAAACATACCACACAAAAGCAACCAACCAGCCATCCCAGTCTCACTACTACCTATACCACTCGTTCATCCAAAAGTCGAAAGTCAAGAAAAATGCAGTATATACCGCGAAAAACTTTTCTCTCTCTCGGCCAAGAAAGACCTCGAGAAATGTTTTGCAGGGGAAAAAAGAAAAAAAAGTGTGCAAGCGACGACGACGACGAAGAAGAAGAAAAAGAAACAAGACTGTAGAAGAAAGACAAACGTACATATATATACTACAAAAAACCAAAAGAAATAAAGAGAGAATGACACGCACATAACACACAACTAAAGGAAAAGAGTAAGAATAAGAGAGCAAGAGTATACGTACACATACATACACAGACGAAGAGCGCAAGTTTGCAGTGGCTTCGAGAGTAACGAGGCAAGTTAAATTTAATGCCCCCCAAGGCACCTCACACACACACACACACACACACACACACACACACACACACACACACACACACACACACACACACACACACACACTTCTTCACCTTCGTCGCCAACACAACACGAAGATTATGCCGGCTTAACAAATAGGTATTCCGTTCCGCGGTAAAGAGAGAGAGGTGAGGTTCGAGAGCAATAAGACGACTGCATGCATGCATGCATGTGTATACCTACTACAACACTCTCTCTCTCTCTCTCTCTCTCTCTCTCTCTCTCTCTCTCTCGGTGCAACAACCAAGTCTGTCTGCTGATGCATATGCCTCTTTCCTTTACTTGCACACTGCATCACCAACTCTCTTTTCTCTCTTACAGCAAGAGCGCACCTTCCATAAATTCCTCTTCGTCGTACTCTTAGTCGTAGTCGCGTCCTCGCAAGGGCCCATGAAGGAGGAGGAGGAGGAGGAGGTAAGAGTCTTTTTCTCGCGATAGCATCTCTTCTTCAGCGTATATATGTATAGGTACGCGAAAGAGACTCTTTGCTTTGTCCTCCACCTCCCCCCCCCCTACACCCCTTTCACCCTTCTTGCTCACTACACACCTTTCCAGCTCGCGCGCAGATCGTTGCTATATTCTCTCTCCTTTATTTGTCTTCTTTTCTCACTCTTAAGTTCACCTTCGTTTTGTTACTTGGCAATGTATATACCGAGTAAGCTTGGATAGTACCAGCAATGTCATTGTTACAAAAGTCGATGGTGCGAGATTGAAAAACTTGACCTACGAGAATGGATTTTACTGCAGCAGCATTATTATTATTATGATAATGATTTTTACGCTTGGTATGTATTTGCTTTATGCTGTTTGATATTATTGAATATTATATAGGTAGGTATATATCGTGAAAAGGATGAGACAAGTTTTTAATTGGATTAAGATGAATAACTGTGGTGGTGGTGGCTCGACGACTGTTGGTATAATATATAAATATTCATGAAACATTAACATTCCGAGCGTGATTATCAAATATTCAAATTCGAATAAAATTTCACCTGATAATTATTATCCATTAGTAATTTCTCGACATTGCTATCGGCATTGATTCCATATTTCAAAAGAATTAATGATAAAAATTTGTGACAATAAATTACAATGTTTCAAATCGTTGGCTCAATTTTACTCCAATTAAAGGTGTTAATTGTTAATTAATTAATGCAATCATTCTTTTTTTTTTAAAAAAATTAATAAATTAAAAAATCATGTTTTATGTATTTATTTATTTATTACAATTTATATAAAAAAAAATGAATTATTGCTTTAATTAATAAACAAGTATAACACCTTTTCAATTAGAAAAAAAAAATAAGAGGATTTGCACATAAACCTAATTAGTCTTTTATCTACCTATCAAATACCATATACCTATAGCCAAAAGATAAATTTAAACATACAACTCACGACTCGCGAAAGTTTAATAATGATAAGATCAAAAAACTTTGTAAAAATCCATACATACAATCATCAATCGTTGTCGAAGTTAAAGTTAAATCGATCTTTAAAACCCGATAACAAAATCAATGTTTGTCCTACAATGTATATAGTATCTTTCTCACACTTTGATATAATAAAAATCATTTAGTGAGATTAAAATCACATACAAGAAGAAGAAGAAGAAGAAGAAGAAGAAGAAGAAGAAAATCCTACATATAAAAGAGCGCGCATATAACCGTTTTGTACAATATATAAGAAACCCATGATATTGTATCTTCGCCTACACACGCATACAACTTATTTTTTTTGCGCTTCGTCAAGCTTATCGCCGGCCTCACATGTATAGACATTTTTAGTGCGGAACACACAATATAATACACACACACACATACTCGACTTGATTTTTCTCAACCGCGGTAATTCTCTCGAGAGTTGATACAAGTCACATAACTGTTGACAGTTATATATATATATA
>JAPYZE010001745.1:0-19967 GCA_030522805.1 Leptomastidea abnormis | reverse complement strand
TATATATATATATATATATATATATGTATATGTATTTGTGATATGTGTATATCGCGACGAGAGAGATGCTGATGATACACGGCGTGATGATGGACGAGGAGATAAAGAGAAAAAAGAGAAAGCCGAGACTTGAGTGTGCGGTGTGGTGCAGAGAAGAGGTAGGTACTTAGGAATACATGATGGTGGTAGCTGCCGGCATCATCATCATCATCGTCGTCGTTGTCGTCGTCGTCATCTTAGTCGTTGAGACTCTCAATTTTTGCTGCAGCTGCTGCCGGGCGTTTAATGTTTCCGAGCGCGCCAGCGAAAAGAGCTCACGTCTCATCCCCAAGACTTCCGCGAGAGTCGGATTCTTCTGTGTAACTCTCCTCATCTTTTCCTCATCGTTTCCTTGCTTTGCTGCACAAACAACAAGGCGTCATCTTCACTACTACTACTACTACTACTACTACTACTACTACTACTACTACTACTACTACTACTACTACTCGCGAGAGAAAATTTATATGTGGTATACTTAAAAAGAGTATAGTAGGAATTAATTCGGTCGCGGCATCGTTGATTTTCGTCGAGGCTGTGCGCCCAAAACCTAAATGGCCCTCTTGGCACTGGTCCAGCTTTTACTCCAGGCCTGTAAAGCTGTATACCTGGTATCTCGGACAAACTAAACTATAAAGCAGCATTAGCAGCAGCTCTGACCTAGCCCCCTCTGCCCCCCATCCTCCCTTACCTTTTCCGCTATAACTAGTGTATCTTGTCCGGGTTGCAGGAAAATATAGACGAGCTTGAATTTCTTTAACGCTAGCTGCCCGGAATTGGCGGAAGAAAATCGCGTTTTCTTTTTTTTCTAGACTCTACTTCGGGATAATTATATCCGATCTCTTCGCGTGGATGTATATACACGCTATGGGTCTTTGATAACTTGTTCTATTAAATTGCAATTTGTTTTGCTCGAATACGTCGGAGGAATGCCCCGACGGTTATTTTACCATGATTTCGCATAGCATATGGCAATTGGTGTGTGTGTGTGTTCCCTCTTTCTCTTTGCTGCTGCTGCTTGCTTGCTTGCTTGGCTTTCCTGTATACTTAGTAAATTGTTTATTTTTTTCTTAACTCACGGCAAATCCATTAAAAAGTCATTCCGGCCAATTGAAAAGATATTCTCGTAAGTAGAATTAAATTGATTTAATTCAATAAAATTGAACAGTCTTATTCGCTCTCCTTCTCTGCACGTGGCACTTAAAATTAAAACCTCGCTGTTGCTGCTCCTCCCTTTAATCTCAAGTTTTATATTTTGGTGTTTTTCTTTTCTTTAGATTATACGCCTGGATATCGAGAGACGGAAATAAAAAATAAAGAAAAAAAAAATAAAAAACAATATGATTTTTCAGACACGAACGTGTGTATGCGCAGTGTGCTGTTATTTTAATAGGTAGATGTATAAAAAAAATAATTCCGGGGGGCATATAAACTGCACTACTGCTTTAAAAAAATAGTTTTATTGTTAACCAATTTGTAATTGAAATAATTTTTGCAATCGTCTGTTACTACTTGAAAAACAATTTGAAAAATAAAAAATATACATATATATATATACGTGAATAAAATATTGATTCAGTAAAATTAATGCCATTTCATATCCGTTGTAATTTTTATAACTGCCGTTTTTAATGAAGGAAATCCTTCAGCATTTATTTCTTCGTTTATAACTATTAATATTAGACTTGTACATATACCTATACCTACTCTATTTCCTGTACCCGTAAATTAGAATAAAATACAAATTATCTACTATGTATTTCAAATATAGTTTTAAACTTTATCAAATCAGACAAAACAGTTTTCTTCTTTTTTTTTTTAATTAACACGTTTTACACATTTTTCTTTCCAATTTAAATAAAAATAACATTTGAAACATAGTTAACCATTAATCAGTCGCACAATTCAAATCGTTAAATTCACAATGAAGTACGTTCGCAAGCTGCGCTTTCATTAAATATTATTCAAGCACCGCGACTTTTAGGTCGATCGTAAACCAGAGTTACGAGATAGCGAGAGACTTTAAATGGGGGGAGGAGGCTTATAAAGCACTCTTTTTCCCATTCCCTCCTCCTTCTTCTTCCCTCCTATATAGTTTATAAACCCAACCAGATACGCAAGGCACACGTATGTTCACGCGCCTCTCTTATTCCTTCAGGGCAAGAGAGAAAAAGAGAGAAAGAGAGCCAGACCCGAGTGTCTGTCTGTCTGGGTTTATAAATATATCAAACCGCAAAATCTCAGCAACCAGGCAGGCTAAATACGTCACAGAGAAAGAGAAAGAGGCACACGTAAAGGTGTACGCGCGGGAGACCGACCTTTCCCGGCACACATTGATCGACCCGACACCGGTCCATTCAGAAAATGTTCGATGGATCGTTCGTTCACGATGGTTGCTGCTGGGATCCGCGAGCTTTCGACGAATTTCGTCTTGCGCGATGCTCTTCTTTTTTTTATTGGAGATTTTTTTTTTTAAATGATATTTATATGTGCTAACGGTTTTCACTTTGTTTCTCTTCGAATGTAGGTCAGAATTGTTATCAAAATGATATATATGAGATTATACACTCACGAATTATCATCTATGATGATTAAGATTATTTTGAGAAACGTAATTCATACGTAATAACTAAACAAGAAAACTTTTATATATAAAATGATATATTTACTATTATCGAAAACAAAATATCATTAATTTATTATAATCAAATAAATTAAAATAATACTGTACCAGTCGACATCGTAGTAAGAAATAAAAAAAAAAAAAAAGAAAACCAGAAACACACGCGACCCAAATACAAAAATCTAAAGTGTATATAATAAGAAGCCCAACGTTGTCAAAGCGCACGCGCCAGAGAGAGACGACGCGCAATTCATCGTCTCGTCTGCGCGAGATAAGAAGAATTCTCTGGTGCATCCGATTTCCCCGTTTCGCTTGGTTTAATATTTCGAATTTCCTCTGCTTCCTGTCTGCAACTCGCGGCTTTTCTCACGTTTTATTAAAAACTATACTATATGGTGTTTGTGCTAATTGCGACTCGGCCTCGAGATTCTCTTACTTACCACTTGCTATATATAGTAAAGCATGTTTATCACGGATGAAATTACGACATAAGCTCGTAATCACGCGACCTTTTTTCCTTTTCTAATTTCTTTCCGGAATTGTTAATACCTTGCATGGATTATTAAATTGTTGCTGTAATTAAGAAGCTATTTTTATCTGGATTTTATTTATTTATTTATTTATTTTTTTTTTGTATATAATGATGCATGAGTAGGTCTATTAAGCGAAGCAGATGCAAGGAGACAAACTAAATAATGCAGGCTCATTTAGAATAACCGGTAAGTTCTGGTTGAAATTGCTCACTATTAAGTATACTTAGACAGCCATTAAAAAAAAAAAAAAAAAAAAAAATAATACACATTTGCGCATCGCCTGTCACTTAATGAATCGCGTCTCTAATTTAAAAGCTCATCATTTCTCGCTTATATAAAATAATTTCCCAAAATCACCTTATTAAAATCCCTAATCTAACCAAAAATCTGTTATGGCATAATTACAAGAAGCAAGGGTCACTCAAAATTCAGGTATAAAAATTCAGGTAATAAAGCGTCTGCGGCGCCTGGCGTTTGATAAATAGCAAAAGACGTAATTTCGATGAGAAATGTGACCTAGCTTATATTTTTATATGAAGAGAAACAAAATGCGATCTAAACGACTTCCTTGAAAAATTTCGTTTACTCAAGAAGAGAAACAAGGAAAAAAAATACAGATATTCAACGCTCCCTTTAACATTGAGAACTGTCTTTTCTTCGGTAGTTTGAGATTCGTGGATCCTCGGCATCATCATCTCGCAATAAAAATCCCCCAAAAACAAGATCGATTTATGTATACGTTGTATTCACGAAATACGAGATGGCCTCGAGCATTCAGTCACGCGCGTGTACCTGCGGGTAAGTTTTTCAGAAGTCGTCTCTTCTTCCAAAATCCGGAATTCGGACTTTCCTGCACTAGATGATATTCCGCGAAAAGAGTAGTAGAAGATCACGCGTTGATGTCTATCCTTGTTTATGTCCGAAAGTGAAAGGATCAATAGATTAATAGATACAAAAAAAAGTCTTCCGTCCACGTGCCAAAGTCAAGTCGGCAAAAGAGAAAAAAAGAAAGAGAGAGAGAGAGAGAGAAGTTGGACTGGGCGAGACGACTCCCAGACTGGCGCTCCAGTTACGGATAGAGACGCGTCTGCATCCGCGAACAGATCGCCTTCTCTCTAGACTACGACTCGGAAAAGACGATCTCGCGGATCTGATGATTCGGTCGCGCGTCTGTCTCCGGCAGGCAAAAGCTCAAGGACTCTCTACGTCATCAAAGTCTCGTAAGTTAGTAGTAGTAGTAGTTGTAGTTGTAACAGATCATCTGAAACTTGCCTTGAAGTTTCAATAGAGCCAAGGAAGTGAAGCTGCCGGAAGATGCCGGATGGTGTCTTGTCTTTCCTGGTTGGATGCTGAGTTCGCGAGATTTTTTTTTAATTGAGCGATCTACTGATGCTCTTTTGCTGTTGCTTTTTATAGCTTCGTGTAAATGGAAATTGGATCACTTACGAAGCAAAAAACTTATAAAAAAAAAATTTTTATAATATATAATTTTACATTAAATAAGAATAAAGAATTTATTCAAAAAGAAATTAATAATACATTAAACAAATATTTATTGTAACTTGCTTTCGACTCTTAGGTTTCGTTTTACATAACTGCGATTGCAAGTGTAAAATGAGCTATGCTATATATAATTCGAAGAAATATTTACACTCGTGAGACAATAGGCGCGATAAGAGGTATGACTGGTCTTTGGTTATTATTATTGTAAGAGTAATGATGTCCAGGACCACTTCAAGTTGTAGTCAGTTTGCTTCGTGGTTCTGAAAGAGAAGGTTCTATAGAAAAAATTGGGTGAATGATATATTGTAGTATTACTCTACGTTCGAACTCAACTGTTGTTTGGAATTTTAATTAAAGAATTATTATACTTCAACGTTTGTCTCTACTATTTAATTTTAAAATTCCTCGGATAATCGTCATTAATAAACTGATAAAACGTGTGAAAATTATCATAAAATCAACAGATAAAAATAATTAAGGAAAGTTTAAGCAAAATATTTACAAATTAAATCAATATTCATTAATATTTTAATATTTTTAGAATAGTTTAAAAGATCTAAAAATAATATCTTTACCAAAGTACTAATTTTTTTAAATAAAAAATAAGTGTGATTGATATATTGTATTTATTTGTAATTTACCACTTTATTTTAATCAGTCAATATTCTTTCTTCTTGTGTACGATATCACAGTTAGATTTACGAAAACGATAAGGACAGAATTTAAGAGAGGGGATAAGCGTTTCGAGTTGCAAGTTTCCTCGACTTCGACAAGGCTGTGTATCGATAGAAACATCTTGACGGTGTACCGACACGTGTATCGCGCTCAGCATTTTAATTTTAAATTTTCGTGGGTGGACAAAAACAACGTTGACAAATTATGTATCGCTTGTGTTTTCATTAAATTATACTTTACTGTGTTTCATCTGTAGAAGAAAAAAATAAATATTGAAAGTGAACGTTCTTGACTATGCTGATTTTTGGTTTACAAATTCTCAACTTCTTGGATTCTTAAAAAAATTTTAAATTTCAAATAGCATAGTACAAATCAATAGATTTAATCCTGTAAAATGTTGTTTAATGGTATGTAAGTAGTATTATATTTTCTATCAATATTTTTATAATTGGTTCTTTCTATTTAAAATAATTTTGATTATGAAAGATTAAATTGAATTCAATTAATTACTTTGTTGCATACATTAAAAATTAAAGATAAAATTGATTATCATATTTTAATCTTATAAGATCTTAACTTCGAGTGTCACGCCCATTTTCAATCAAATATTAAATTCATAAATTGAATGCAAAGATTAAAAGTTAAATATTATTTCTTGTATTTTCAGACATATGATAATAGATATTAAATAAAAATAAAAAATTAGCCTAATTATATTTTTATCTAAACAACTCGACTAAAGTGCGTTCTTGTTGATAATAACGCAGTGTTCAAGGAACAATGTCGACCAGTATTAAAATGAAATCTAACAGCGAGGTACGTGACAAAAAATAATTCATTTTCTGTAATAAATTCTTGTATTTTTTAAAATATTTTTTGTTAATTAAGGATGGAACGGAAAATAGTGAAAAAATCGACATACCCAGTAATACAAATCACAAAGTAAGTCATTTTTCTTTTTGCAATTAAATATTATATTTTCCAATAATTAACCATTTTGTTATGCTTAAATAAATAAAACTTATTCAATATTGATATTAGTAACATTATTTTAATAAATTTTCAGACACAGGTTGAAAAGATTGATCCTGTTGATGACGAAAATGTTGAATGCTTTTTTATGAAAAACCCAATTTTTCATTATCTTCGCTTAGTTGTAATAAACATCATTGCTATATCTTACTTTGCATTTGCTACTTACGTTTGGATAACTCAAAGTTAGTATACTTTATTTATTTTTTATGTAATAATAATTAAACTTAAATCATTTTTATTTTTAGATTTCGATAAAGGATTTAATTGGTGTGGAGGCTATGGATTTTTATTAATTATTTATTGCTTTATGTATGGTAGAATAATCTACGGCATCTTACACAAATTTTTATGGAATTCGTTGAAAAAAATTTTTCTCCCATGCCTTCATTCAATCGGTTATAAAAAAAGCAGGTAAAAATATTATCTTAACAAAAAATTAAATGAACGTAATAACAATATTCTATATAATTTTTTAGTCAAAAAGCAGAAATTGCTATTTGTGTAATAATTGCGACAGCAATAGTTATCTTTTTAATAATTGACACGAAGGACTCAAGAGAGCGATTGATAGGCCTGACTGGAGTTATTTCAATGATAGCATTAGGTTGGGGTCTGTCTAAAAATCCGACTAAAGTAAGAAAATTTATATTTTATAAAATTATTAAAATGTAATTATATTAATAAATAAAACTTTATATATTTAATAGGTGAATTGGAAACCAATGGTATGGGGATTACTTATTCAATTTACACTTGCCATAATTTCTATAAGAGTACCTACCGGTAGATCAATTTTCCAATGTTTGTCGGATAAAATTGTGGCGTTTCTTGATTTTTCGAAAGGTGGTGCTAAGTTTGTATTCTCGGATCAGCTTGTTGACAACAACGTCTTCGCTTTTACCGTTAGTCGATACTTGACAACATGAGTCTAAGTAAAAATATACCTTCGGGTATTAATGAAAATCTAAAAAAAATTTTTTTATTCATTTTCAATGTTGTTTTTTAGGTATTGCCAGTAATTATATACTTCAGCTTTATAGTTCAAATTTTATATCATTTAGGTGTAATGCAATACATGATCAAAAAAATTGGATGGCTTTTGTGTATAGTTTTAGGCACTACAGCTTGTGAATCATTACATGCAGCAACGACTCTATTTCTTGGTCTGGTAATAATTAAATTTTATTAGTTATTATCTTTCATGTATATATTGATAAAAAATAATAAACAAACATTTTTTAAATACATTTTTTAGCCGGAATCTTTTCTCGTGATTCAACCGTACTTGAATCAATTAACAGAATCTGAAATACATGCAGTTATGTGCTCCTGCTTTTCTACGATTTCAGGTATTTTAATTTATTTTTGATTAATTAATTTTATTTAATTAGTCGGTATATTTATTTCTTTAAAGAAAAACTTATCTCATAAATAATTTGCAGGTACGGTTTTCTCTGCTTATATCTCGTATGGAGCTGACGCAACGCATTTATTAACTGCAATGGTCATGTCGGCACCCGCAGGACTTTGTTATGCCAAACTAATTTATCCAGAAACAAAGAAAAGCTCGACTCATTTTAAAAATATAGTTTTAAAAAAATCGTAAGCAGTAAAATATTAGCAGCATTTATTAGTGTCTTATTTACTTTTTATTTTTATGCATTTAATTAACTTAATTACTTTTCAGGAAAGAAACAAGTTTCTTAGATGCTGCAACTTCAGGAGCATTATCAGCTATTCCACTAGTTCTTGGAATTGTAGCTAATGTTGTAGCCTTTGTATCAGCTGTTGCTTTTATAAATGCAATTCTTACTTGGCTGGGCACTCTTATTGGATTCGAACAATTAACTTTTGATGTAATTTTTATAAAATATCATTATTTTATAAATTAAATTATAAAATTAATTTTTTAATATTTTATAATATTTAAAATTTTTAGTTAATCCTCGCCAAATTATTTACTCCTTTGAGTTATATTATTGGAGTACCTCGAGAAGAATGTGAAACTGTAGGTACTTTGATAGGTTTAAAGACTGTCGTTAATGAACTTATTGCTTTTCAAAGACTTGGACAATTCAAAAAAGAAGGAAAACTTTCATCAAAGGGTTTAGCGATAGCCACATATGCCATTTGCGGTTTCTCGAATCCTGGAGCTCTTGGAACCATGGTGGGTAGTTTGTCAACTATGGCACCAGAAAAAAAAGAAACTATTTCTGCTACGGTAATGCGAGCATTTCTTGGTGGTATTGCCGTATGCTTTCTTAAAGCAAGTATAGCAGGTAATTTATTTATTTTTTTATAATTTATTTTAAAATTTTTATTGCATTTTTATTTGTCATGTAATACATCTAAATATAGAAAATTAAGTATTTATTGTATAGATAACAAAATATTTTATGTATACATATTTTAGGTTTGCTGATCCCTAATGAATTGACATAGGATAATTGGTCATAATTGAATGATTGACAACTTAAAATGACGTTAAATCAGACAATCTACTATTATTGTACGTTGTATGATTGAAATCTAGAACGTTCGGATGATAATCTCCTTTATATGTAATATACTCTATTGTTTTAAATAAAATATTTTTATAAAAAAAAATCATATATGTGCATAATATTTATTACAAAAATTCTAAATTATGTCTACGTCAATAATTGTAATCTTAATTAAAAGGCTAATATTGTCATGGGCGAGAGATATGAGTCCCGTCCGAGGAAAATAACCCTCCTTACTGGAAAAGCAGGGCAGATAAGCGAAGGCCCGTGGGCCACATATTTTGTTACCCTCCGACCCCCCCCCCCCCATAAATTCCTATTAACAATATTGTGAATCGAAAAAATTCAAGTAAAATATTTTTATTGTAAGTTGATTTCATAAAATTAATAAGATATAATTTAATCAACAATTTCCTTATAATTTAATATTGATTATCAATTAATTAAAAAGTTAACTGTTTATTTGATAAAATAATACATTTTTATAAATAAATAAATAAATAAATAAAAAAATTTATTTTTAATTTAACAACTCATTAATATCAAGATAAACCAATAATATTAAAAGTTTCGATTTAGCACTTTAAATTTGCACGTGCTGCAATCAAAGATTAACAATTATTCGACAAAAAAAGAATTGAAGTTGAAAAGAGTCTCAATGACAGTGCGTCTTATCTTCACAACTCAGACAATAAAACACCACATAGTAATGACGCGACACAAGTAATTTACTCGCGTGCCCAAGCGCGCCATCCAAGTCTCGAGTTATCTTAGCTATCTGCATTAAACTTTAAAGAACGGCGGCAATCATCTTCTTTTTTTCCTACTGACGACGTTCTTCGTTTCTCAGTTTATCGACGTTAGCAATACAAGATAGATGTCGATGACTCTTTTAACGGAATAAACAGCTGAATACTTTAAGATCTTTTTTTAAAATTTTGTAGTCAAACGAAAAATAGTGATTTCGTTAATTGTTTTTTACTTAAAAATTTTCTAATAAAAAATTGTTAGTTTTTTATTGTGCAATAAAATATTAAATGAAAAAAAATCATGTCGGATGGTATTACTTGCCAAACTTTCACAGAGGTATGCAGATTTTAATGTTTTCAAATCCATTATTATTATTGAACTTTTTAATATTTCAAATTGTATAAAAATATTTTTCATAATTGAATATAACTTATTATTTTCTAACATTTTTACCTTTTATTTGTGAGATAGATGAATTTTTATCGATATTCTATAGCATATTTCATATTTTTCTTGACACTAGAATATTGAATGTTATAGATATGAAAACAAACTTATTTAAAACGTGCACACACATTAATATCTTGTTTACGATATCAATGTTAAAATAAAACGTTTAAGTTTATTATTGTTCAAAGATTTACTATTTTTTATATAACTTAATTAATTTGTTTTTGATATAAATTTTTATAAACATGAAAAAATTTATATTATTTTATAAAATATTTATAATTATAATACTTTTAGATTTTCATAGTTTCTAAAACGTTTTCTAAAATTATTTTTCAAACTTTTAATTTACCAACATTGTATAATTTTATCAAATAGTATATAGAGTAATTAAAAGAATGACGATAATTACATATTGTCACGTACGACATCAAGTTGATAAAATTCATATTATTTCCTGTTACGTATGGCACCTAATAGTTTCGTTGTGAACACGAATTACATTGTAAATATTTACATTGTAAATACGAATGTAATGTGTTTAATTTTTTTCATAATTTTTTCAAGCTTAAAATAATATTTGAATATTGTTCGTTTAAAACGTACCTTGAAAATTATTTTATATTAAACCTATAAAATAAGCATCTTTGATAAATTTCAATTGTGAATTCATTCTATCAAGCAAGCATTACACTTTATTAATACGAGCATCAAAATAAATTTGTCCCTAACATTCTAATTCTGACAATCAGTCGAATTCTTAGTCTTTTTAAAACATAAATTATATAAAATTTATTATCTTATATCTGTATTTAACAGGTGGGAAGAAAAATCAGCTCTCATAGTCTGAACATTTCGATTCGACTTCAGGTAATTTTTCAAGCACTTCAAAGATTTCTAATTTTTTCAAAAGCTTTTTAATTAAAATTGTTTTGTATAATTGAAAAAATTTCAACATTTATTTATTTTTAAAATTTAAAAAAATTCTAATATTTTTTATTTAATTAAAAGAAAAAAAAACTTTAAATTAAATCTATCGTAATGAAGTGTGACTTTGATGTGAAATTTATGATATTCTATCAATTAAAACCATTATATCAACATAATCATATCTTTGATTATAGGATGGAGATTCTCTCGATTCAGATTTATCATCAAAAGAAGCCGTAAGTTTATCTTATAATCAGAATATTTTATCTGATTTTGATAATATGAAAAGAACTTGAGTAATTGGTAAATTTAAGATTTCGGAATTTCTTTTTCTTAAATGTAGGTTCAATAATCATTTTACTTTTTTTTTATATATATACGTTATCATGCATTTAAAACATTACAAACACGGTAATTAAATAAAGGACGATGACTCCAAATCTGCACATCATTAATGAAATTTTCATAAAATAATGATAAAATATGTTTTAGAATAAAAAGTCACCAAATATGAAGGAAAATTTTGTACGCGCGTTTTTATCCAAACATGAAACATTATTCAATTATTTGCTTATTGCAATTTTGAATCTCTTAGTAATAATTTATTTTGCATTTGCAACTCATTACTGGTATAAAAATCATTCTGGAGGTATGCTTTCTATAATTTTCTGATAAATTTAGTTTTTCAAAATTTATGAAAACAATTTTTATTATTCGTCTTTTAGCAAGTTATGATCTAGATTGGTGCGATGGATATGGAATGTTAGTTATTCTTGTAGGAGTTGTTTATATAGGACTTATTTATCGAAATATTATAAAAAGATATTTTAGTAAACAAATTTTAACGTGCTTGTTACCTTGCAGTACGACTATACAATACGCAAGGCAGAGAAGGTAACAGTATTATTTTATAAAAATTTAAATCATTAAATTTATTTAAACTTTAATGAACATAAAAATTGTCATATTTGTAGACATTTCTGTTTGGCTTCGCAAACAGTCATTTATTTAGCAATAATTGCTGCGATAGTCGTCTTTATTATCCTTGACACAGTCGATTCTCGGCAAAGATTAATAAGTTTTTCTGGTGTCGGCGCAATATTGGCATTTGGTTGGATATTCTCCAAACATCCGACAAAGGTATATTAAACATTGTATTTTGATGCTCATTGAAACTCAAATTTGTAAGATTAAGAGATAAGATAAATATTTTTAATTTAAAAAAAAAATCTTTTAATGTTTATCAGCGCACTTTTCTTACGAGATGTTTTAAAATTATTTTTGTAATATAATAAATCTTAAAACAGTAATAAAATTTTTTTAGGTGAATTGGAGACCAGTAGTTTGGGGTTTATTATTACAATTTCTCTTTGGATTATTTTCCATTAGATGGCCTGTTGGACGGGCAATACTCCAATGTTTTTCAAATAAAGTAGCGACTTTTTTAAATTTTGCAGAGTCTGGAGCTACTTTTGTATTTTCCGAAGAGCTTGTTAGTAAAAGAGTATTTGCTTTTGCTGTAAGTCTCGTTTTTAATTTAATTTTGAATCAATGTTGTATTAATAATTTCTTTTATATTTGTTTACGTCTGATTATCATACAATGTTTGGGTTTTCGTAATTTCAGGCACTTCCTGTTATATTTTTCTTTAGTTTTATGATTCAAGTATTATATTATTGGGGAGTAATGCAATTTATTATTAAAAATATTGGTGGATTTCTTCATGCTATTATGGGAACCACAGTTTGTGAATCTATCAATGCTGCTGCAAATACTTTTATAGGAATGGTAAAATTAATTGATTGTAAAAATAATAAATTTTTTTAGCATTTATTTTTAGAATTGATTAATTTAACCGTTATTTCCAGACGGAGTCCCCTCTTTTAATTAAACCGTATCTTCATCAATTAACAAAATCAGAGATACATGCAATTATGTGCTCTGGATACGCTACTGTGTCTGGTGCGGTAACGCGCAATATCTTTTGCTTAACACAATTAATATTGAACGAACAAAAAATAAATAATAAAATATATATTTATAGGAACTGTTTTAGCGGCATACATAAATTTCGGAGCAGATCCAGCTTATCTTATTACTGCTTCAGTTATGGCAGCTCCAGCTGCATTATGTTTTTCAAAACTGTTTTATCCCGAAACCGAAAAAAGCGCTACAACCTTCAAAAATATTTCTCTTGAAAAATCGTTAGTATTTTTTAGAACCTTATTGTCAAATTCTTACATTCAGAAAATTCTTTTTTTTTTAAATAGTTATATTAATTTTAGACAAGATACAAGTGTTCTTGATGCAGCAACAAAAGGTGCTCTCGCTGGGATTCCATTAATCTTGGGTATCATCGCTAATATAGTTGCTTTTGTATCTGCAGTAGCATTTCTCAATGCTGTTGTTGGCTGGTTGGGTACCCTTGTTGGTTACGATTACATAACATTTGAAGTATTTATTTTCCAACTTCATTTTTTTATTGCAAATTAATTTATTTCTACAACATAAATTATATTTTTCAATAACAGTGGCTGCTGTCAAAGGCTTTCATGCCACTTAGTTGGCTGATGGGTGTGCCATGGCATGAGTGCGAAGATGTTGGCATGTTAATAGGTTTAAAAACTGTAGTTAACGAATTTATTGCCTATAAAAAGTTGGGTGAAATTAAATCTAGACTGTCGCCCAGAACCGAAGCAATTGCCACATTTGCCATTTGTGGCTTCTCGAATCCTGGATCGATTGGAATTATGATTGGCGGATTAAGTACAATGGCACCAGATAAACGCGAACAAATTACTAGTACAGCTCTCAGAGCTTTTGTTGCTGGTAGTGTGGTCTGTTTCCTTACGGCTTGCATAGCAGGTATTAATATACTTAAAATTAATTTTTTAATTAATCATGAACTTACGTTATTTCTTTATAATTAGTTATTTTTTAATTTAATTTTTTAGGTGTGCTTATGGATGAAAGCGTTTATGAACAATTATAAAAAATATAAGTTCACGATTTTAATCATTCTTAATTATTGATGTTTACATATTGTATATGAAATAATTAAATGAGAAACAGAATTTAGTAATAAGAATTTCTGATAATAAGTGATTTCTGTGGAATATAATTTAAGGACTTGGAAATTGGCAGGTTCTCTGTACACGCATAATAGATTTGTAAAGAAAGAATATTGTCAATCCATGATTTATTATTTTAATATTTTTACCACTTTGTGAGTAGAAATAACATTAGTGCGATGTAAACATTTTGTATTTTCTTTAAGAAATATGATTATTTTGTACAATAAATATTATTATTCGATAGCAAATTTCTTTTAAGGTGTTCTAATCAATTCTTACAGTTCAAACAAACAATAGACTTTGAAATAATATTTAAACTAATAAAAATTACATAAGTACACACAGAAAACAAAATAATATATTTAAATGCAAATCACCTAAATGATATATAATAAACTTAAAGAAGAAAAAAAGAAAATAATCACATTATTTTATTACAACATTTTATGCTCAGAATCGACTTTGATTTTTGTTATAATAGTACCAGAATTATTCTTTTAATAAGTTGCAATTAATTAAAATATCAATTTAGTTAACTTTTGCGCTAGAATATAACATATTTTAATATTTGTGCAGTTATATTCAGTAAAATTTTTATAAGGCAGTCAAATGACACTGTATTTACAAATATTTAAATTAAATCTGTATCTTTTTTTAATTCAAAATTTTTTTTATTCATTCTATTAAATTATATTTTTGGTTAAAGCTTCAATTAATCAATAATAGGATCTCGAGACAATAAATAAAATTTTTTACTTGTTTTCATGCTAGGCAAGAAACTAGCCAAATGCAATTATCTATTTATAATTAAAATAAGTTAATATAGTGTGCAGGTTGTAGAGAATAATCGAACTTATTATTCTGTAATACTAAAATTTATCCACAACCTTATACATAATCTCACAGACTTTACTTTTAAAGCACCCACTGAACAAAATTTTCTAGTAATAAATATCAGTGCATCTACAGAAAAGAACACTTAAATTCCAAAAATCACTTTCAAGACTTTTGAATTTCGAGCACCGATAAAATAAAATTATTAATATACATTTAACTATCTAAATTTTCTCTTCATCACAAAATTTATGTATTTTTAAAGTAATCTTTAAACAACAAAAATAAACTATTATATTTCAAAAATGTTTTTCACAACTAATATTTAAGAAAAATAGAATATACACAAAAAATACGTATTGTGCATGATTTTGAAAATATTTTCATAAGAACAATGGCTAACTGAGATAACTCTCTTTTTGTTTAATACTTACTGGTAAAATAGTAAGTCTACTTATGTGCTAATTATTGTAAATATACGGGAGGCAAAGATTCATTAAAACAGACCTAGCGGGCTCGATTTTTGAGCTGCATTTAAGTTTGGGAATGTTTCCGGTCTATATTTGACCTCTGGTGTAAATTGTAATAACTTGCAGCGCTTTGTAGCATAATAAATCAAAACGTGTGCAATTGATTGGCGACCAGTATTAGGGTAATGCGAGGAGCTCGTGTATCTCAAATACAGATTGAGTTCTCGTTATCACGTCGGCAGTCACCTCCAACATTTTTGGCAGTACGTCGATATTTCTTTGGATATCTTCCCCGCAAACCTTTATTGGAAAAATTTTTTTTACATTAACAAAATATAAAATTTTTATGATAGTTTTTATAAGATAAAAAAAAATAATTAAAAAAAGTACTTTTAAAATTTGTTTTAAGTAACATCGATACGAAGGTTAAACTTTTCTAATCATAAAATTACGTCAAACTTTGTTATCGAACTTATCGTAATTAAAAATCTAACAAAAGCAAATATTGGTACTATCTAAGATAAAAAAAAGTTTGCGTAATGGCTTCTGGGTTTTTTTTTTATTATATAATTCATTAGCAAAAAAATAAAAATTATTTAATTGCAAAATAACTAATATGGATATTTAAAAATTAAATTGATACATTAAAAACATACCCTTTTGAACAACATTTCTTTGGTTGGCATCGTATACATTGCATAAACGGCAGCTTTTCGAACAAGCCATGGGTGATGTTTAGCCAAAGTCTTATTGTAAGCGTCTTGACAGCTTGATGATGTGTTCTCGGAATTTGACATTTCGCTTAATTGCCTCAAAAATTCACGTATAAAGTCTAAAAATAAATAAACAAGAGCATTTTTCAAAATACTACCTTACGGTGTTCATTAAATATTTATAAGTACTAACATAAAATATGTAAAAGAAGTAACATACCAAGGCCTCGGTGTAACCGAAGTAAAGTTCTAGCACCGTTTACAAAGCCATTTCTCTCAAGCAGTTTATTTGTTTTCTCATGATCGATCATTTTTTTCATCGTAACGTAATTTTCACGATCCTCGTTTAAACGAATTTGTAAGACCTCAATTTTTTGTTTAAGATCCGAAGAGACAAAACTAAATACGCTACCCATCAGCTGGAAAAATCTAAACAAAGCCGAAGTAGTTACATGAAGACAAAGAGTTTGATGGTAATGAGTTAGAGAGTAGAAAGTTATGGCTTACTTGTAGAGTTCATTGTAAGCCTCAAGGTAGGCTTTAATGTCTATGTCATCTTCCTGGATGAGTGATCGGTTGAAGTGATCGTGAACTATTCGAAGATCAAAATAATTAATTTCGGAGCCCTCCGCCATTGTTGTTATCGTTCGAATACACAGTGTTTGACGTCGACTACTTTACCACGAAGCAACAGAGGAACTGACGATTATAAAGAAAAAGGGATGTGAATGTACTAACAGTTGATTCAATCGATAAAAGATACAAGAGCCATCTGTTGGAGAAAGCGACAAATATAACATTTGATTTACTTCAAGAAAGCAATGTCATTTTCCTACTAGCCCACTGTTGATGATTACTGAATTTTTTTTTTAAATAAAGCAAAACACAATTATTAAAAAATATAAACTTTATTAAAAATTCATAAGCTAGCATTTTATATGATATACTTATGAAACTATATGAATTACAAAATAACTTTATACATTTTTTATCTACAATTTTCATAATGAAAATCTATTATAGATTTAATCTTTTTTTTTTGGCATAAATTGAAATTTGTTCATTTACCAGTGTAATAATTTGTTTTGACAAATGGCATTTTAGTAATAACAGCCTTGTATGTTTTGCCACGAATCTCAACGAGGACGCCTGTTCCTGTTTGAGCAAGTTCACGTGGTACGTAACCCATAGCGATGGGCTTACCAAGAGTTGGACTAGGTCCTCCAGACGTTACTTTACCCACAGGTTCACCAGCTGCTGTTAGGATCACTGCTCCTTCTCTGGCTGGTGGACCCTTATCGAGACTTAAACCAATTCGTTTTTTTGCTGCTCCGTTTTTTATTTGATCTAGTATGCGTTCAGCTCCTGGAAAATTTGCCTCAGCTCGACGACGTTTTGCTAATTTTTAAAAATTTTATAATAGTTTAATATAAAATTGCTATAGCTATTGAAAAATAAAAAAGATAAGAAGAATTTATTTACCAACTAGCCATAATAATGATGCTTCAACTGGAGTCGTATCTTCATTGATATCATGTCCATACAAACAAAGACCAGCTTCTAATCTAAAAAAATAAATTTGTTTGTTTGATATAACAAAAATAAGATAATAAACATAAAGAAATTAAGAAATCTTTTACTAACCTTAAGCTATCTCTAGCACCTAAACCAGCAAGTTTGACATCAGGCCTGGACAAAATCAACTCAACTATAGATTTAGCATATTTTCCAGGAACAGATATTTCAAATCCATCTTCTCCAGTGTAACCACATCTGGATATTCTCACTTGTCTTTGATCTATATGGCTCTCTATGCTTTTCATAAATTTCAATGTAGCCAAATCTATTGGAACAAGAGACTGAAGAGCTGCTGCTGCAGTTGGTCCTTGCAAAGCTATTAATCCTTGCTCCAAAGGATCCAAAAATTCCAAGTTCACATCTTTGTTTTGTGATTTCATTTCATTCTAGCCATAAACAAAAAATAAACAAAAATTTAATAACTCCTTTTCAAATTAAATATTTTTAATTAAGTTAAAAACTATACCTGTTTTTTAAGCATAAGTTCCATATCTTCCGTCCTTCTACCAGCATTTGAAACAACAAAAAAATGTTCTGCATCATCCTTAGTGATAATAAGATCATCCAAAATACCACCCCTATCGTTTGTAAAAACAGTGAGGCCAGCCGAGCCTGGTGTCAAGGCTTGTAAATCAGCTGTTGTTAGGGATTCGAGAAACTCGCCTGCATGCCGTCCACTAACACGCGTTTGTAGCATGTGACCGACGTCAAAGAGCGAAGCGTGGGTGCGTGTGTGTTGGTGTGAAGCGGCGATAGCGTCACGGTATTGTACAGGCAATAGCCAGCCTGCAAAATCCACGATTTTGCCTGCAAAAAATATGGTTTTTTAATAACTGTAAAGATTAATAATATGGATTTAATTTTAATGATAATTTATTGTGTGTAATGAAATAGTGTCACAAGTTTTAGTACATAGATACAAAGGTTTATCTATTTATAATGCACTTTTATCTCATTAAATTATGAAATGCCTATGTTACAAATTATTATCTTTTCTCACAAAAAATAATAAGAAAAGAAAAAACAATATATTGACGTTAGAAATTTCATTTAGTTTATTATTTAATAAACATTATTGAATGCCAACTGGAATTGATAATTATTAGTTATGAATAATAATACTGCATTTTTTTTTATTAAATTCTAAATCTTACTTGAGTTTAGTATACACGACCTTGATTACAACATGATTTATAAATAGCACAGTAACACATGTGTTTTTGAATCTTTATCTCAAAACAAATAATTAATAAAAAAATTTACAAATAAACGTTTTTATTACAATAATATAATTTATTTTTAATATATATTTCTCTGATACTCATATTGATCTATATAACCATTATCCTCTTATCAGACGAATTAAATATTACATTAATAATAAAATCACAAATAAATATTACCATTATTGTCCACGTGGAGATCGTAAAGACAAGTCTTTCTCGGTTCCAAATTTGTAGAAAACAACCTGGCAAGCTTGTTATCCGCGCGTTTAAGCAGACGTCTCAAGCAGCTGATGCCGGCCGCCGGTGGTGCCATTGTAGCTGCTCTCCAGCTACCGACTGATCGACCCAAGTCGTATTTCCTGCTCTCCTCTGTGTCGTCGTTCACGACGTCGACGTTGCGATATGGCGCTGCGAACTCGCGACTGATGGATATGATTGTATTATGCGTCGGCGCGTTATGTATGTGTGCGCGTGTGTAAGTGCGGACCCCACGCGTTCTCGCGCATATGAGTTGAGAGAGTTGAAGGCTCGATTTAACATATGACCTTTGGTTTTATAACGTGATCACGCAGAAAATTCATCTTTTAATTGCGGCAGATTTTCGTGAAGCTATAGTCCTAGGAATCGTTTATTATTTTAAGTGGATATTTTTCTTTGAATAATTTAGTTTTTCTAATTTTAAAATTTTCTTTTTTAGTTAGAATAAATTTTATTGTTATAATACATATTATGAGCTAAAATTATGCTTTGTTATAAATTTTTAAAAAATATTATGGATGCTTATCGAGTTTTAAATAGGTCAAATATACAGTGATGCTCAGTTGGAAACGGTAGAAATCTACTTTATGACTGTGCATGTGCCACACGAGTAATAAATCTTGTTCGTGTTCTAATTTGCGCAAAGTACCAATAACTGACCGTTTATATCGTTAGTTTTCAATTGTGCTTTTTATTTGTTTGATCACTTAATCACAAGTATTATTTATAAAATGATTCTTTTTTAAATCTTTTTTGGAATTATTTTTTTATT
>JAPYZE010001744.1:0-22925 GCA_030522805.1 Leptomastidea abnormis | reverse complement strand
GGGTGATCACACGAGAGCGATGAAAGACGTGTACGCCCGAGTTGCGAACAATATTTTTTGTAATGACTGCGGAAAATTCAATTCAATGATAAAATACATCCACAAAAATATAAATACAAATTTCAAATGTTTTTTTTTATTTCACATAATCGGTGCCGAAAAGTTTTTTCGCACTGTAAACCAGTGCGAAAAAGTAGTATTTTACACACCAAAAACGGTGCGTAAAATTGAATTTTACGCACGGAATTACAAAAAATGTATTTATTTGAAGTGTTTAGAACGGTCACATATTTTTCCTTTTTAGAAAAGATCTACCTATCCCAACTAAAAATCTTGGATTGAAATTACTTTTGATTATTTTCTGAACTACATTATGACTGATTGTACGTCGTTTGCTCAAATAAAAAAATTAACAATAACTTTTGCAGCAATATGTCTTCGATTTTTTTGATCAGGTATCCTTATATTTATTAAATTTATTTAAATAATTAAGTATGTCTGATTTAATAATAAAATTTTTATACAGTCATTCATTAATCATTTAAATGATTAAACTTCAAAAATGAGCAATGAGTAATTTTACTAAAATTTTAAAATTCAACTTTGAAGTGCGTTATTGCAAATGTATAAAATGTAAATTTTAAATTGAACGTTCAAAATGAATTAAAAAAATTTAAAAAAATATAAATTCAAAAAACTATGAATATGTCATCTATAAGATTATTTAAAACCTCACTTTTGCAGATTTTAAGCTTGCTTGTTATAATCTTATCCTAATTAGCATTAGGAAAAAAATAACCTTTTAAAGTTTGCTCAAGCATTTTAGAACAGCGATTTTATGATAATGTATCGATGACTCTTTTATTTTAACTCTTTAAGATTCGTTGATAAAAATTATAAGAAAGTATACGATTTAATACTTTTTGAAAAAAAAGTGCCAAATAACAAAAGTTGACATAGAATGCTTTAATGTGATGTGCTATTTTTTATGTTAGCAGAAATACTAATTATTTACTGATGATTTTTATTAAACCATTAAAATTAGGCTTTGGTTAAATCTTTAATACTATTCAAATATTATTACGAATTGATAAATGAAAGGATCGGGTATTCGAGTCATAAATTATAATGAAATTTTGTATATTGGGTCCTTTTGGCATAAGATAAAAAAAATCCCAAGTCCTAAGGTCTAACGCTTTTTTGTTTTTGAAATATCTATCACCAAAGTTTCAGAATTTGTTTTATATAGCATTAATTAAATTTATTGATATGAATTATTAGTTTTTTTCTGTATACGCAGAACCGTGTAAGGCTGTTATGTTAAATTTGACCTTAAAGCAATAAGATATGATAAGAAAACTGGCTTGTGATGCAAAATATTTTTTTCTTTTATAAAACTTGTTTAAATATTTAATTAAACTAAAGCTAAATTATATTGAATTTGATTTTACTATTTAATTATTTGTAAAAGAATATGTTTGGGCAAACCAATTTAATAATATAAAAAAATATATTACATTACAAGCAAGTTTTCTTATCAAATATGTTAATATCCAAGTGATCTGAGACTTTATTCATTTTTCCTCCTTAGGTTTGTAATATACTTTATCTTTTATGGCACATTTTATTCTCTAATTTTGAAATGGAATTTTTTGCCCCAAATACGAAATGTCACTTTCTTGCCTATGGAATATTCTTGCCCCAAACCGACAATATGTATATGTACATCACCAAATGATAAATCATAATTTTTATAATTTTGTTTCGAGTTTATAAGAATAAAACTAATATTAAATATAAAATTTAGATTCAGTATAATGTTCATAAAAAAACAATAAATTTCTCGTAAATTTTTGATTCACCTGGTCTTACAAGGAGGTGCCACAACATGCGGGTCATGGATTTTGATGAAACTTGGTATACTGGGTCCTTTTGCCATATAATGAACGAATTCCAAGTCCTAAGGTCTAACGCCTTTTTGTTTTTAAGATATCTATTATCAAAGTTTAAATTTTACCATTGTTTTGTATATCTATATCTATAAAAACCAATATATAGATATACAAAACAATGCTAAATTCTAACAATTGATGATAGATATCTCAAGAACAAAAAGGCGTTAGACCTTAGGACTTGGGATTCGTTCATTATATGGCAAAAGGACCCAGTATACCAAGTTTCATCAAAATCCATGACCCGCATGTTGTGGCACCTCCTTGTTAGATGTTTTAATTATAAAAAGAAATTTACAGCTACATATTATTATTTATAACAAATACCAAATAAACACATTTTCAGAAATTCACATTGCAATTTTTTATTTTTAAATACGCAAAATATTTGTTAATTGATAGAGGAAACTTGCCTAAAACGAACATGTTCTATATTTTAGACGTAAATTATATTTTTTGAAAGCAATTTAAAATATGTTGTTCATACTATGTACATACTTAGATATCAAAGATCTAGTTCGCAAATATTTTTCACAAATAATCAATCATAAAAATTTTTTATTAATAGTTTATTTTAAAAAAATTGTTAGTACTCTTAACAAAACAAATAGAGTATAAATTGATGATAACTTATAATAAAAATACTATATTTTTTTTTTTTTTGCAAAACACCTATTTTGATATAAATTATTGTTTCTTTTACAAACTTTTTTGTCGAAAGAAAAAATTTTGTTTTTATTGAGAGATTTATTATCTATTAGGGTCCATGCACAACTCCTTTTATTTTATAATGTATTAAGAATTTTCTTTTAAGAAGTGAAGCAATTGAGATCAATGTCACAAGTAATTTGAGTCTTAATTTTTAAATACAATTATAATTCCATTAATAATTTATAATCTTTATTATCTAACATATATCTTGCTTATGTCTCTTCTATATATTTTTTTAATTTTTTATTACTTGTTTATATTACTATTAAATTGGTTTTATGTTCCTTTTTTTTTTTTTTTTTTTTTTTGTAAAAAACAAAATTAATTTTTTTTTTTTTGAGAGAACAATGTCAAATTAGTTTGCAAAATACGACCTTGGTTCAACTGAACTGTGTAAAATTTGTTATACTCCGTGTCCAATTCGAAGAAAAACAATAAATGATTTATCAACTAGCAAAATATTTCTGCAATAAAAATAATGAATTCATTGCTCGAAAACATCTTAACACAATCATGGTTTTCTTAATCCATTCCCAGTTTGACGAAAGCTAGAAGTATCGATTCGACGTATATTTTTTGGTGACAATGGTGTTGTTGATACCGTTACATGTGATTCACGATCTTGTTTTTCCATTTCACGTCGAACTTTTAATTGTGCTAGATGCGACTGATACGAAATCCAAAGATTAACAACGACATTAACAAGAGTTTGAAATTCATTATCGATAGATTGATCTCGATCGATACGGTGTTGCAAATTTTGTACGCGTAAACGTATATCTCGTTCAAGTAAATCAAGTGTAAGATGTTCTTTTGCTCGCTTATCTTTTGCAACTTGATCTTGCAGAATTGGTTCTTCAAGACGTTGCTGTTGTTCATATTGCCTGCGTATATTGATATGATTTATTAGAGTATCAAGTTCACTTCGCCTCGTCGCGCGTTCCTGAAGATCGTACAAGTCATGTAAATGTCGTACGAGTGTGCGTCGATATTCTATAAGTTGCTCAACTGTTGCTTCACCTCTTGTCCTTTCAACGATAACAACCAAATGTCTTCTAAGTTCATCCATCAGTACTCTTGGTTCAATTTGATTTGGTCTACGCAAATTCAATATACCTTGGATGTGTTGAATACGGTCACGTATTGCTTCACGATATTGCGAAATTAATAATAACTCCTGAGTAGCTTGAATATCTGTAGTTGTTAATGCATGAATAATTTGATCTCTAAATCTATTGTCTTGCAAGAATAGTGCTAGTACATCAGCTGCTTTTTTTTCGGGAGGTAGTTGACTAATATCTAAAATTACGTGATATTACATTTAATTATAAAAAATTATGAATTTGCAAGCATAGTTGAAGTAAAATCAAATACTTTTTATGATAGTCCTTTGCAAAATTAATGATTTGATTATTACCTACCTGATTTCACACTTGAAATACATATTGTAACAAGTACGAAAATGTTAAAAATAACTAATTTCAGAGACATTTTTGATATTAAATGAAAGTTTGTACTTTGTAAAATTACCTAGGCAATAACTAAGTTCTACTTCTCATTTTCACATTTATACAATGTGTTATCTTAAAGAATATTCATAGATACAATTGTTGCAATATAAAATAATAGATAAGATTACACATGTATAAAATAAAATCTAGATAACCTTTATTTCTAATGATATGTAAAATTGAAAGCATAGATATCTAAAGTTGAATAGTAATAAGAAAAAGTCAATCGTTATTAAATTACTTTAAATGAAAAAGTTTTATACCAGTCTTGTTGAATTAAGCATAGATTTGAGTAAATCTATTAGACACTACTTTAATTTAAAAATTATCAGTAAAGGAGAGTGGGGCTATACTGTGGCCTCTTTTTTCATCTGCCTGTAACTTTGTTAATTTTTAATATTTTCGTTCTGGATAAAAAGACATTAAACTATAAGTCTTTTGCTAAAAAATTTACTCTAAATCGATTCTTTAAATGCAATAGTTTATTTTTAATCTTAAATCTTATAAAACACTAATTATTACAGCATTGCCTCGAAAGTTGGGGTTATACTAAAATATATTCGGTGCTACTAATAATATTAAATGATATTATGAAAATCAAATGCCAGACCTTAACGTTTATCACATTTTTAAACTGAACACTCAAACGAAAAATTTAGACCCTCAAGCGTTGATGTTGATATTTTAGATCCAAAGTTACAATGATTTGAAGTTAAATTTATAGAGTAAATTTCACGTTAAAATAATATTAATAGTAAATGACAGACGAAGGGACAAAAGCCAATTTTTCTCGAAATCCATATGCTATTTTTTTCCCGACTGGTATATTATGACCTTATTATTGACCTAAAAGCAGGGACTAAAATGACTCATTATGCTCTAGGGACGTAAGGAGTTATTTTACTCCCGAGAGACGTAACCATTTCGTCTTTGGGGAGTAAAATAACTCATTATGCCCTATAAAATTTTTATTTTTCTAAATAATTTTTTTACATTAATTATTTTTATAGAAAAGATACATTGAAACTATTTTAGAGATTATTAATTTATAATTTAGAAAATAAAAGATAAAAATTTTTTTTTAATTTTTTTTTCAAAATTTATTGTTTTTCAAAATTTTTATTCACTGGTCGGAAAAAATAGCATATGCACCTCGGGAAAAACAGGCCTGTACTTCGCTCGTGCAGTACAATTTTCATTCTCAGCCATGATAGCTCATTTTAACCTCTTGGTGCATGATATACTATTTTTTCACAATAATAAATATTTCATGTATTGAAAAAAGTGCATAAATTTTTAAAAAACTATTATTAAAATTATGCAAAAAATGCATTTCCTACGGAGATTTTATCTTTTTATGCTCGTATTTGGTTTTATAAAATCTTTATTAAAAAAAAATCTAAAAACTTAATTAAATTAAAATGATTACAAAATGTATTAGGTATAAATACCATCTGCTATAATTTAAACGCTCAAAATACAATTTTAATAATTAATTTATTATTATGTTACATTTTACAGATGTTGAACTAATCTTCTACTTTGCGTAAGCATGATATTTCCAACTGGCTAATGTACGTATAACTCAAACACGTAGATGATTAGAAAAAATATCATTATTATTTCTATAACAAAAACAATTAAGTAAACTACAAATCAGTGCTTCGACGCATGACAAAATCATGGTTTTTTCATTTTATTTCCAATGGGAAAACTATTAGGAAACGCTGAACGTTGCCTCATACGCTGTTCTGCTATTTTTTCTTGTTTACGTCGTTCTGTCGTGCTTGCCGTTTTTGTCTGTAATTCAATCCAAAGATCTACTACCTTTTTTATAAGACCTTTAAATTGAGCGTCTATAGGTTGATCCTGCTCAATCCTCTGCTGTAAAAATATTGCACGTGATCTTATATCTTGTTCAAGTTGATCATATTCTTGCTGCTCTTTTATGCGCCAATGTTTAACAACTTGATCTTGTGTAGATACCTCTGAGAGACGCTGCTGCAGTTCGTTTAATTTATGAACATTTAAATGATTTAATAAAACATCAAGTTCTTGTAGTCTTATTATGCGTTCCTGAAGATTGTACAAATCTTGTAATTTTTGCAAAAGCGTACGACGATATTCTATGAGCTGTTCTAACGTTGCTTGGCCTCTTGTACGTTCGACAATAACTACTAAGTGTCTTCTTAGTGCTTCTTCAAGTCGAGATGGTTCTAATCCACGATTTTGTGTACGTGAACTTAATATATTTCGAATGATTTCAATACGTTCACGTATTGATTCGAACAATTGGGTTATTTGAAGTATTTCCACTGCAGCCTGTCCTCCTGTAGTTGTTAATGCATTAAAAATTTGATTTCTAAAAGTACTGTCTTGAAAGAATTGAAAAAGAACATCCTCCTTTTTGCCTGCAGGTAAATTACTGATATCTAAAATTATATTATATATAATTATTGTAAGCCATAACTTTATAGATAATTATAATTGAATGTAAAGTAGGACTTTATTGGTAAATAAATAAAGTAGGTGTACATAATTCTGTGCCTGACCAAAATTTTGTGCCTCAACTTTAAAATTAATAATTATCGAAAATATATTGTGTAAATGAAATATAGTGTACAACGTTTACATAAACTAATATCATTAATTAGATATCTAATGAAAAAAAAAAGTAAATTTGGGACACAGAAGTGAGGCTAGAACAGTTTTTTTCATTTTTTAATGTATTGAATTAACAATTTCATTATGAAAAAAAAAGAAAAAGAAAAAAAAATAACTGAACTTTCTAAATAAATTGTTATTACCTATATTCAATAACTTTTAACAATGCTGTAACAATTATTACCTTATATATAAAAATTAAAGATTTACAGTTTTTGTAAAATGTTAACATGATTACTAAAATTGAATATTTGCTACAGTTAAAAACCAAAATACTCTAATTTTTTTATTTGTCATTTATAATCATTTATAATAATTAATTGAAATATACCGCCAAAAAATGTATTCTTTTAAAAAACTGACACGAGGATTCCTCAAATAAAATCATGAAAAAAAATTCTCAATCTTTTTTTGACGGTTACGCGATGATAAAAGTTGTTTATACCGGAGCTACGAAATACGCTTTTTAATACTATGTTTGTAAAGCTTAATTTTACTCACGCTTTGCAAATAATGCGAATGCAAAATCGAGCATTACGTGCGTCGTATAAAAAAATACTCAACTTTAGAAATATTCAGACAATTTTTGAGTTAAAACTTTTTTATGATATTGTATTGTACTTCTTTCGGTTGCCTCTTTACAACTGAATATACAAGTACATACTATTGTGTAAGTTGATAAAGATACAAACGCTTATCTGCGTTATCTAATAGAGAATATAGAAAAATTGACGATTGCTTGAGTTTTCGTATTTTTTGATTTACCTTAGCATTATATTTCAAGAAAAATTTTAATTATTACATACCTGATTTCACTTCCAAAATACATATTATATAAAAAAATAAAAAGCTAGAAACGACCGATTTGATAGACATATTACTGTAATGATATTAGAAATTTAAATTTCAATATAAACTTTAAGATAAACTGTCAACGTTATTTCAATAAGAGTACGTCAATTCTACTTCTGAATCGTACATTTATACTAACTCTTATCTCTACGAATATACCTAAATGTAATAGATACAAAAGTGCGGATTTTATTTACATGTACAACAAAATTTACGTAATTTTTTTTTTTTTAATACATAAAATTAAAAACTGAAAATTAAAAAGAATAAATTTAAAGCGGTATTGTAAAAAAAATTTAACAGTAAAATGATTATTAAGAAACAAGTCTTGTATTATTAATCTTGTTGAGTTACTTTTAAATAAAAAAGAATTGGCAAGATACTTTTTATGTTACATCAGATTTTTATTCATGTAATATTAAATCATGAGATTTTATTTATTCCTACAGTTTGCTACTAATTAAAAATAATTTTTATCTTTGCCAAAATTGTTTAAACTTGACAAATGTAATATGTATATGTGTAAATGTAATATGTATAATTATACAGTACAACTTTTTAAAAATTCATAAAAGTTAATAATAAATGAAAATCTATTTTTGGTACTCAAATAAAGTTACTTTATTTTTTTCATTTTTAAACCGATTTATAAATTGAATATTTTTAACCACTCAGATTTTTTTTAATTTGTTTTTTGCGAGTATATATATATTTTTTTTTTCAAGGATTTGATTCTGCATTGTAAAATAGTTTAGTAGTCATACAATTTTATCGTAGCGATTTTGCACCTTGTTTAAAATAAATAATATAAGCAGCTTATGTTTGATTGTGCTTTTAAACTCATGTAATTGTCACAATTTCTAAACTCGGAGGTCAAAAAATTAATTACGTAATTTACTATTGGCGTATTTTCTTTTCATTCATTATGTAGCAAATTAATCTCATTCAAAATTTAAGCCTTTTTATAAAATTAAATTAAGCTAAAATTTTGTTTTCAAAAGAAAGTTAAACTATACAGGAAAAAAAGACTCTATCATTCGCTTTGACCTTCATTGTAATTCTAGACGGAGAAAAACTGTGAACTTAGTATTATCAAATGTTTAACGATCGGTTGTTTACTTAATTAAAAAATATATATTTTTCAGTTCACGGAATAATGATATGATCTAATTTTATTCATTTGAAACTTTGTTCTTTCCAAGTAATAAATTATCATAATTTACATCAGATTAAATTATTCGGTAAATACATTCTAATATGTAATGGTAAAATATCAATACAACATCTAATGTACATTATTCATATTGAAATAGATAAGCTGAACAGCTTTTCAATATAGAAAAAAATCTTATTGAAAGCGAATATAAAAAGTTCATACAAAAAATTTAATTGCAAAAAAGCTAAATTATTCCCTTCAACTTATCTATTATATTTTGTCATCCGTAAAAGATTTATAAAATTTTATATTACTATTAAATATTCGATAACACGATAATTAAAAATTCATTAAATATAAGGAAAACCCGAAACTACTTACGACACTGAGCTGCTTAGTATTCAGTAAAAAATTTAGTAGAAAAATAAATTATTTGGCAGAAATTCAATATGATATTCTTTTGTAATTTTTTAAAAGCAACAATATGTGAGTTGCACATTTATGTAAGATAAAAAATCTACTTTTTATTTTAATAAATTTGTTATTATTAATGAGGTTCCTTTGTTAAGTATTAATTTTTTGCTTTTTTATAAATAAATATTGATAGGGATTATAGGTCATGCCCAAGACACAATAATACTGAATCAAGAACTTTTCTTTTTGGATAAAATAATTTTTTCGGGTTTTACATTAGTATCTTTAATATCATGTTTATAAAAAAATCTAAAATTAACCTTTTTTGAGCATTTAAACTAGTCTGATTCTTACAGCATTTAAAAATTTAGCAATTTATTCATTTTATTTATTTGTTCAACCTATAAACTTATTAAAAATTTTATAATTATAAATAATGTGTTAAGGTTTTTAAAATTGGGTTTATAAATGATTTGAAGTAAAAGAAAAAAAATTATAATGTAGAAAAGATGAAGAAAATCTCAAGACCGCCTACATATTTTAAAATCTATGACCGCATAAATAAGCTAGAACAAATTTTAAAGTCTTACGCATGTCAATCTTTATTCATATTATTTTATTCAAATATTCATTTTAATCAAAGTATAATATAAAGTATCTTTAATCAAACATCATAATTTACACCTGTCTTTTTATACACGCGCACATACATCAATGGTTCAATTTGACTTTGAAACTGAGTTTTAAATTTTGAATTTTAAATTTATAATTTCGAAGTTTTTTGACTGTTTTAAAGAGCATATCTAGATAATATTAAATCTAATTGCTTAAAGTTAATTATTTTACAGATTTCGTTATTCAAGTTTACGTAAATTTCTATTTGTATGTAGCATTAAATTATTTTTATCATATCTTTATTTAATAATTTATCCTTATATATTTAAATGCCTACAGCGTAGTCTTCATTCTCTATCATAACTTCTAGATTAATTATGTGCTCTCAATTTTATAAGTAAGTCATTAGGCTTAGTTTTGGATTTTAGTGATGAGTAAAACATCAATCTTTTGCATTACATTTGATTTAAGTAAGAATCTAAACTAGAATGGAAACTGTGATATTTACAATAGTGCACACTATGCGGGTGATAGATTTTGATTAAATTATGTATACTGGGTCCTTTTGCCATGATATGAAAGAATCCCAAGTCCTAACAATTACTTGTTTTTGAGATATCTATCATCAAAATTTAGAATTTACCATTGTTTTGTATATCTATGTATTGTTTTGCATATATAATGCATGTATAATAAATTTGGGATTGCTAAATTAAATTAAACAAATAATTATAAATAAAGTGGCGTTAATTACGTCAAACTTGCCGTACATTTTATACCTATTTTGAAGGTAGTTTTTTTGCGATATACTTATACATTGTTTTGTGCGATTCCAAATGAAAGTCATTAATTGCCAGGAAATTTTCGATCGGATAGAAAGAAAAATGGTATACATTGGAACGAAAGTTGATCATCCTTCTGGGCAGATTGCCCTTCTCAAAAAAATTTTGGATAAAGGATTTAGTTTGAAGTTTTTTTATTTCTTTTTGGAATAACATAACGGCTGATTATACAAGGGCCTGCTCAAATACTTATATACTTTTATACCACTCTAACCTAAAAATCGCAACTTTGTAATGATTTTTAGGCTGTCGTGGTATAAAATATCTTTCGACACTGGTGGGTAAGTAATTTTTTAGCACATAGGACTTTTATCCCTCGCTTCGCTCAGGCGAAAAACATCCTACGCGCTAAAAAATCGACTTACCCACCAGTGTCAAAATATACTATTAAACATGTTGAAAATAATTTTTCCAAAGTATAATGGCTGAACAAATATCTTTTTTTTTCTTCATAAATGCATTTTTAAATGAGTCAAGATTATAAATAAAAAAGTATATTATTTTTATTTTATATATGCTTTTTCACATACTCTCCTATTCTCTTTGCGGTGCAGGCAATTTTATTTCATTTGCTTTTGTCTTTTTTATAATTTTTATTAGTTACTTTTTAGTTTACTTTTTATTCGCTATGTGGCCATTTGTACGTTTTTATTTCTCGACATATTATTTTTCATCCTTATGTTATATACAGAGTTCAATATTTCAATGTTAAATTTATATGTATAGTTATTTTCTTTTATACTGTGTTTTCTAGGATTAAATCATCTGTTATCTTACTATAAGCCCAACAGACAATTCTTGTTAAAACTACTTTTTTTTTCTTTTAATTTTTGCACATTTCTTCCGACTCTTTCCAACTCTTTAAATTTTTTGCTTTACTAATAGATTCACTATTTGCTTGAAATAAAAAGAGAAAATTAACTTTGTACAACCTTGGAACATTTAGTAAACGTGTCTTGTATTTATCTTATAAAGCTAATAAATACGCTTGAACACTTAAAAAATTAATGTAATCTCGCCAGTTTTGTGTGTGCCGAAGTAATTATACCTTATATATCTAATAGCTACAAGGACAATTTAAGAAATTACCATTTTTATCTCTTCTAGTGAAAGAACGGATGTTTATTTAGAAGAGGTTGGTTATGCATCTGGTAATTCTTTTGAATTCGTAAATCATCAAAAGTCGTACATTAAGTTTTTATCGACTACATAAATTAAAGTATTCTGCTTTCTGTACAATTTCGTTTATTTAAATTGCTGTAAAATCTAAAAAATATTTTTTTTTAATATAATTGTATGGAAAGAGTTTGTGAAATAAATTTAATACCATAACCAAATCTTCATAAATATTGCACAGGATTCTCTTGTAAAGCTTTTAATTTTGTTCCAACTTTACTAGTGTAATCAGCTCTCGTAAGGTGGTAAAATGCAAGTGAATTTTGACAAACTTTTCAACTATGAGCTTCAGTTAGACAATGAATCGGTATATTTCTAATATTGTTTGCTGCTCCAGTTCATATTAACAAAAGCAGCCTAAAAATAGAATAAAATAATTATTTTTAATTAACTATTTTTAGTCATTTTTCGGAGCTTTCGAAGCTTTTTCTAGTTCTTTGGCTAATTTAGATAAAATAGAGAAAACGCTTGACGAGAACTCTTGTTCACATTTTTTAAATTGTTGTAGTTTGTTAGTGTTAAAATATTTAAAAGTCTAATGTTTTTTTTTGTCACGATATTGACCAGCAAATAATTAAAATTGCTCTGCATTGTAGCATACTTAAGCCTTTTTCCTCATCTTTTCTTATTATAATATCCAAGTACACATGGTGAGTTGACGGAATGAAATAGAGAAATATAAGATATATATTATTATGACAATATTGTTAAATAAGCTAATATTAATGGAGTATAAAAGAACATCATTATTATTTGTCTCTCTCTCTTTCTTATCTTTATTTTTTTATTGTTAGTTTGCATAAAAAATCCAATGAAAAATTCTTGTAACACAATTTAAAATATGTTTGTAATTTCTTACTTTATTATTCTTGAGATATACTAATGTAAAATCTATATAAAAAAATATATTTTAACTGCTAGTCATCTTGTACATCTAATACGAATGAAAGTTATGATAAGATATGTAGAAAAAATGTTCTTCCCTACAGAATTTCCACTTTTCTTTCTGTTTTAAAATAACAGGTAAAATAGTTTAATGATTCCAGGTGTCACTTAGTCTCTTTCTTTTTATTATTCTTAATCTTATGTTTTGACTTAAAAACGCGCGCTATACTCTAAAGTAGTATAATATGAACTTTTTTTTGCTTGATTGCTTGCTTGATTCTTTTTGATACAACTAAATTAGGTTTAAGTTATTGATATTAAATGAAAATAGTAAAATAGATTTTATGTAGATATGAATATTTTATGAAATATAATTACAAATTTTTTAGCTATGCATGAATTTTTTTTTACCTGAGCTGGTTGTTGAAGAACTTTCAGTCTTTACTTCAGTCTTTACTTCAGTCTTAACTTCAGTCTTTACTTCAGTCTTTACTTCAGTCTTTATTTCAGTTTTCATCTTCTTTGGGTGAGGTACATAACTTTTAGGTGGAATTATATTTACAATAGAGCAATCTAAAAAACAAATTTATTAAATTAATAAAATGAATATACGTGGCTTTATGAAATGTAATTACAAATTTTTTAGCTATGCATGAATTCTTTTTTACCTGAGCTGATTGTTGAAGAACCTTCAAACTTCTCTTTAGTCTTTATTTCAGTTTTTATCTTCTTTGGTTGAGGTACATAACTTTTAGGTGGAATTATATTTACAATAGAGCAATCCAAAAAACAAATTTATTAAATTAATAAAATGAATATACGTGGCATAAAAAACTACATAATACTTTTTACCTTCATCATCATCATAGATGATCTTTTTGAAAATTCCTTAGAATAAGCTTACTAGAACAAAATCATGTATAAAACCATATAACAAAATGTATAACAAATCATTAATTTAGATTTACTGTAACTTTTGATAGAATGAATATTTTATCAACATATAATATATTGATATGTTCAAGTTCGATATATCTCGATGTTGCAATGTTATGTTGTTGTTTGCTTACTTTTTCAGTAAGTCGATTGACATTTTAAAAAGAAGAAAGTCTATTAACCTTTTTGATTTGTTGATTTATATTACTGATCGATTAATAAATCAAGTTTATTATTATTTTTTATAAAATAGTTGTTTTATTTTATTAATAGAGATTTATTCGTTACATTTTGGGGGTTCGTCTGGGAAAGGTTGAATTAAAGGTAATTTTCTCAGCTTTCAAAATATACCTTTAAATTTTATCTATCACTAATCTTGTTCAAGATAAAATAAAAAGAAGCACTGCTGATACATTTATATATAAATATATATTAGCTTGTAGGTCGGGAAAAAAGGCCCATTAGACAAAAAGAAAAAACAAGGGTATTTTTTTTTCAACAAAGAGCAATTTCCCCAAGTTTGGTCAAAAGCCAGCTTTCAAAGGTGAAACCTTCTCCTTGTGAGTATAAACTGTATTAAATAGTATAAGTGTACATACAGCAAGAAATTGAGCTATTCTTTTCATTTTAAAGCTATTTTTTTTACAAAAAATACATATTTTGAAGCTTTCTTGAATAATAGATATAAATTTATTTATATTCAAGCTTTACCTATAAGAGCACTGTGTGCAAAATACTTATGATGAACAGCTTGTGCAAAAGTCTTCATAGTTGGTTTATATTATATTAGCGAAGTCTATCACAACCCAAGTGAATTCTGTAAATATAGTTCTGTCATAACATATGTAACTTATGCATGATATCAATAACAAACCAAACATAAATCACTTAAAGGAATAAACGTACTGCATCTGCTGATAATACATATATACGTCAGTGTGGAAAGTCCATTCATTTTCAAAAGCTAATTAAAGTTTCAGGATTGGCTATTTCTTTTTGTCTTGGTTCTTTATTTGTAGAGTTGCTATGATAAGCGGCTTCTTCTTTTAGCCTATGTAATATATCTATAAATATACAATATCGGTTGGCTTGCTCTGCGGGAGTGCATACCTTGCACCGCGATACTCATCATCATCATCTCCCAACGCAATTAGATGAGAATCTTTTTTTAACAATTCGCAAACGCTTTCAAGAGACTCACACCTCACGCGATTGATGTACTGATCATTAGTCTATGTGTACGTCTATGTATATGATATGTAACTGATCGTGCTTTCTGGCGTTTTTAATTTGTAAGCAGAAAAATTATCGAAATTTTTGTCATTGCTTGTCCACAACTTTTTGTATGAATGTAAATTTGAAAAATTAATTACTTTACATTTTGACGTGATTACAAATTTTTCCATAATGAGTTTTATTGAGATTGATTCACAAGATCATAGTATGAATCATTGATGCGTATACTATTTCCTCTGGTAAAAATCTCATCAGAATAAATGGCTAGCAAAGTAGTTTATGAATAGTTTTAAATGGTCAGTTTCTATTTTATTGTAACTTTTGAAAAGATGCCTTGTTACTACTCATATATTCTACATCGGTCTTCATATTTTATAATAAGTAGAATAAATACAAATAAATTGTGCGGACATGAAATACTTCATTATATGTAAAAATAAAGAATTTTTTACGTTAAGTTAGGGTATAAAAAGGAACTTAGTAAAAGTGACATTAGTTTTTAACAAATTCATCAAAGTTCGACACACATGCGTACTGAATAGACAGCATTTACAAAAAATTAACATAACAAGAAATACTTCACTAATAGAGCTAAAAAATATAGGCTATATCTAGGGTCAAAATACAACAATTGATATAAATTTCGAATCCAAAAATAATGATTTATTTAAATTAAGAAACTAAAAAATATTTTTTTAATTTTCTAAAAATTTATGTATAAAATAACTCGAAAATTTCACCATGAAAAATAAACAACAGTACAAATATATGACAAAAATTAAAACTAAACATATTTTTAATTTTTTAAGCTATAAATATTTGAAAAACTTTTAGTATCTCTTCAGTTATTAAAAAACTAAAAAGTTAAAAAAATAAGAAATAAACTGTATCCATTCATTTTATATTTTGAGATACTTGTTTTAAGCCTTTGTAATACTCGATTGAGTATATTTAGGCTTACATAGGCACGTGCAATGCCTATGTAATAACCCAATAACCCAATAACCAGCAATAACCCAATAACCAAAAGGCCGGGGACTTCGTTTACATCAACGAAGAAGTGGTCCACCAAGTTGTCAACAACGGACAAAATATAGCCAAAGCCATAAATTTCGCTTCCTTCAAAAATTTTTAATGCGAGGAATCACACGGATGCAATGATTCCTACAAAACGAAAAGAAGAATGACGAGGCAGACGATAAAGACCGATTACGGAAACAAAAAGAATCAAAGAGCGTGGCTACATCCATACCGTGCTGTATCTAAGGAGAGATACAAATGCAAAGTATGCGGCCAATGGTTCAGACAAAAAGACAAAACTTCAGTTTAAAAATGAATTAAATTCAATTTTTGCATACAAAGTTACGCTATATTAACATGGAAAAAATACATAAAATAATCACCACTTTTTATTTACTGTAACTTTTGATAGAATGAATGGTTTATCAACACATAACATATCAAATTAAAGGTAATTTTTTCAACTTTCAAAATATACCTTTTAACTTTACTTATCATTAAACTTATTCAAGATAAACCAGAAAGAAGCACTGTTGTTACATTTATATATAAATATATATTAGCTTGTAGTTCGGGAAAAAAGGCCCATTAGACAAAAAGAAAAAACAGGGGTATTTTTTTTTTCAACAAAGAGTAATTTCCTCAAGTTTGGTCAAAATCCAGCTCCCAAAGGTGAGACCTTCTCCTTATCAGTGACTATAAATTCAAATTATTTTCCGCATATTATAATTTATTTAATATTCTGAAAAATGGGTTTGAATACGTTTCTGATAAATGTTTATTGATAACTATTCAAAGAAACAGAAATTTTTACACTTAGCGTTTATTGTCTAGTTAAGTGATAATATTTGATGATGTAATTATCATTTTTAAGAAAAGTAAATGTTCTTAGAAAAATTAGAAAAATAAAAGTTAAATGTCAATAAGCATTGACCCGTAAGTATTGCAGCTTTTAAGTAAATGTAACAGTCTTGAAAAAACTTTATCATTTTATCATCTCAAAGATAAGGCCAATAATATGTAGTTTTTGTAATACTAATAGATTCGCAGAAATAATATTTTTTAATAATTTGAATCTTTTAAAGTCGTATTGAATTATAATCATGAATTTTATAAAACTATGCATTAAAATGTATATTTTCATGATTTTATTTTTTGAAAAAGTCTATTAGTAATTTATTGCTTTTTTATAAATCAATTTACAAATTTTATTTCTATTTTATCTAAAGATTTGTCAAATTTTATTATCTAATGTTAAAATATAATACCTACCAGCTGTTGATGAAAATTTAATAACTAAAAGTTTTGACATAAAGAGTAAAAATCTGCTTTTAGTTTCAATATCAAAATTAATAATATAAAAATTTTTAAAAATTGCCCAACGCGTTACGTAGCTAGCATAATTTTCCATTACTGCATAAAATTAATTTTTAATTTATTTTCATTTATTTAATTATCATAGGAGCACGAACATCTCTTAATAAATTATTTTATTAAGTCAATCGGGTCAAGTTCAAAATAACAGCCGCCAGAATCGAACCTGCATCGTACGGATTGTGAATCTTTTGCTGCCTGACAAAAGACACACGAAACCCCGTAATTCATTTGAAAAAATAATTTTTCTGATTAAAATTTCTATAAAACAAATCATAAATTAATAAAAATATTGTAGAATTATTTGAACCTAATAATTTATCTATTTTGTAAAGATAAAAAAAAACTCCATATAACACACGAAAATTTAGCTTATCAATGTAGTTCTACAAGAACAAATAGAAAAATAAAATTCATAAATAGATAAAACTAAATTATTGTAGTTTTCGGAATAATGAAAGATATTGTTACAAGAAAATAATGCATTATACATTAATTATTAGTTTAAATAATATATTATCTTACAACAGTTAAAATATTGTATATAACATACTACGACAATATTAAGGTAAAATAATGTAAATGACGCACATAAAAGACAATATTATGAAAAGGCTAGTAATACCAGGAGAACAGTCAAGGCTGTGACAGCTACTGATAAGCCCGATCAATAACACAATGCTATGTCGCTTAATACCTCATTTAGTTCTATCATCCTATCAAAAGTGATCAAGCGCCATCTCTCATAGCTCGCGTATTCAAATATTTTACTTTTCTGACGCAAGTCATCGTTTTCTAACAAAGTAAACTTTATATGAAATTTATGATATCTAGCTTTTACATTGTTAATATTGATAACTTCATATACATAATTTAATGCTAAGTGGACAAACATAAAACTTTCTTTGTGTAAACATTAATGATATTTTAAAAATTAAATCATCTCAAATATTTAAGTAAGTTACTTTTTATACGGGACTACTGTATGTTAATTATAGGACCTTTTTTAAAATTAAATCTTGAATTCAGACAATGAGCATTTCCTCAATTTTTTCATAATTAACATTTCTTGTTACTTTAGTAACTTATGCACGAGTAACAAGTTGTGCTGCACTTTCACAAATCCTTTTTTTATTGTCTCTCATGGATAGTACGGTGAATTCTGTCACATCAAATCGACCAGCATTTGCGCTTACTTTTTCGCCGAATTTCAATAAATCTAAAATGTTATTCAACAATATTCATAACCGTTTTACGTATCTTTTTACCAGATTTTTTCGGTAAATTTACTTTTTTCGTAAATCAATTTAAGACAATTCTACTCTTTATTTTAATTTATTTATAAAATTTTAATCTTATTTGCCAAAATTATGAAAATAAATGATCTAACATTTGTAACAAAATCGCGAGTAAGCCACAATTGAGAAATCGCAAATAAGCGAATATTGCGAATACGAAGGTTCTCCTCTAACAAATTTAACTTTTTTATTTAATACCGAACAATTCTTCACTTAATAATCACATAACATTTCTTCATTAGTGAACGTTTTAGTGAAAAATCAACGGTTTTTGAAATAATTCCATTTTAAAGTATGATTTTCGATAATTGTTTTAATATTTTTAGAAAAGTAAAAAGATTGAGATGTAATAGTATTTACTATTGATCAATTGCACAAAAATTTAATTTAATGATATCAATAGATTTGTAAATCGTTTGTTAATAAATTCAGAACTTCTGTGGAATCTTAAATTTGCCGCTTCTCAGAACTTTTACTCGAACAACTCAGCCGATAAAATTTAAAAGTTCATTTTATTGTACGGCTGCGACATCTATCGGTATAATAATATACTAAAAATTATTCATGAATTTTTTTGTATAAATTTAAAGAATAAGTTACAAATTTTCTTTTTAATAATCTAATTTATTACAAAGTATTCAAATTTATTGACCGACATACCAGCAAATATAGAATAGGATAAAACAGATTTCTACTATTTGTCTGAGTTTATATTACTTATCCAGTTCAAAAAGTCAACATTAGAGGCGCTAGCTACTGGAACTAATATTTGCTATATTGATCTTCAAGGACTTCTGAACTAAGTTTATAATTTATGATACAAACTGTTAAGGGGGTAATAATCGAAACTTTTTCGGACAGCTATAATTTTCCTTGATATATTAGCACAAATTTATGGACGTTGAAAGTAGTTTTCTGTGCGATAAAGCTTTTCAAAAAATTTAATGATAATATACAGGATATTTACTAAATATTCAACATAAATTTATCAGCACTTAAAAAATTAAATAATTGATAATAAAATAAAATGTAAATAGACAATAAGAGAATAAAAATAAAATAATTTTAAGATGAACAATATTTAACACAGAATACGAAGAAAATACGCACAAAAATATAAAGTATCAAATCTTTATTTCATTTTCAAAATCACAAAATTATTTTCTTTTAACAATAACAATAATCTTTACAACGTAGTAAAATATATAAGAGCTTTTAAAACAAACAGCATCGTAAACAGAAAATTAGCACTACAAATTACATAATTATCATTTGACCTTATAATACAGAAAAGATATGACAAGAAGTAAGATAAAATTTAAATACATTTTTATAACCATAAGATTTAGCAAAAAAAAAAAATGTTGATGATATTGCGATAAAGAGTCGCGTGGCATGCCATCCGTAAGATACCTGTAGAGACGAGCTTCTGATATTCTATAATCTACAAAAGCCCGGATCTACAGGGTAGATCACGAATGTGCCTATATCTTTCGCAATGCGTAAACTTGGTATTATATACTACGTTGAGCGTCTGGAAACGAGTATAAGCCTCCAACAATTACATCAAAGGTAGATGGCTGCTGTTAAGTACTGTCTTCTTATCTGCATCGCTGCTACCAAAACTTCTCTCTTTTCCTTGGTATATCGAGCTGAAATTTTCAACAGTTACAGAAGTTTCGGCAGTTATGAAAATTTTCTCTTGGCTGCTGTTGCTGCTTGGTCATTTGGAATGGGGGTTTGTGGAGAGTCTCTGCTTTCTGCCATATACCACTGCTATATATTGCTGTAGTTGTTTCCAAAGTTGCCGAGATTAGTGTTGTCCCGTAAATTTCTTTCTATAATTGAGATAAGTTTTTTTTTTAATTAGTATACGAGGTAGATACATTTTACACTTGGGTACTACTTTTTCTATGGTGTTTGGGTATTATGCAAATGAAGTTTATTGTTCTAGAGGGTAAAAAAGTTTCAAGTCACTGTTTATATTTTACTTTTTTTTATGTTTCTTAATTAAAATGTTAAATGGTCTATGTTAATATAAATCACTATAATTTCTTTTATTTATTTTTTTTAACAATCTGTCATAAGTCATTCATATTTTTCGTAATTTTTAAGTTTGTAATGTTTTCATGTTATAAAAATAAAATGAAAAATGTTTTTCATCAAAGACAATATCATACTTTATTCAGACGACTAACCACATTCACATAAATAAAAACTACTTTCGTGTCAAATAAATTTTTAATGCATATTTTCATTACACTTATAAACTTGTCTAGATTGCATTAAATATTCACAAAATAGTCCACTCAAGCTTTCTCATCACAAAATTATTAAAAGAAAAATAATAATAGCATGACGAAATCAATATCCACATACAATAAAAAATGAATAATAAAACGAGCGTGTCCATATATCAAATTAAATTCATCGATGAAGTCCATGAAAGTCCAGTAAGAGAACGTGATCTGGCATGAGTATCCGGCACGAGTCTTCGTATAATAGTTGAAGCTAAAAAGGAAGTCACGAAACGCGACTACCTTCCGTACCAGACATGACTACGTTATCCGAGTTTACCAAATTTAACCGACGCCTTTTAAGATATTATTTTTGATAAATCATTTGAGGGACGTTAATTCTATTAAACTGCCACAAATGTACCATATGAAACACTAATGTTCATGTCATCTTTATATCTTACAATAATTTGTAGAGGGCCATAATGATTTATATCATCCTCTAGATCAACGCAACGTCGATTTGATTAAGCGCTGCTTACTTTGTAATCAAACTAACAAATCACTAAAAAATTTACACACCAAAAAAAAAAGAAAAATAATTAACTACAACAATAATAAAAACAAAATAAGTTGTAATAATTATCTGTGATTTGTAAATAATAAACCATAAATTACAAAAAAAAATACACAACAACAATCTAGTAATAATTAAAAGTAATTAAAAAGTAAAAAACAAAAATCAATTTAATAAACAAAATTAACAAATACTAAATAATTTCACCAACAAAATATCAATTTTACAAAAAATCACAACACTGAACCAATCGCGCAATATAAAATACATTACCAAAGTATACACTCAAAAAACCATCTAAAATAATAAACGCCTTCTGAATCATTTCGTAAATAAAAAAAAAAAAATTATATCAATCGAGAAAGCTAAATGCAAAACTTGGCTAGGATTCACACGCGCGCTTTCAACTATATATAAGTATATATATAAGTGGGCGGGTTAGTGCGCGGAAGTGAAAACAAGGTCGTATGTGGTTGTAATATACATATAGATATGTATATAGATGTAAGGTTCGCGCTTGGCATGCAACAAGCGAGAATATACATAGCGATATATATATGTGAGACAGTGAGACCGCGCGTCGTCGCGAAAGTACATACATATACATGTTTAGCTTTGCATGCATGATACATATAAGTCGTATGTTGTCTGGAAGATAATATATGTGTATGTATGTATGTATGTGTAAATATATCTATATAGAAATTGAAGAGTAAGGGGTATACTGAAGATGGCGTCCTGTCAACCCAGGCACAGAGAGGAGAAGAGAGACAGGGAAAGATATAGCGAAGGGGAGCAGAAAAGCGTCGACAGCGATAGAAATTTTAATCGATGGAGAGATATAAAAAGATTCGCGAATGAATGATAAAAAAAACTACGGTCGCGCGAAGTTATTCGATAAATTAAAAAAAAAATACACAGATAACTAGTATAGAAATTAAGATGAAAATTGAAAAATAGAGATTTAATTAAAAAATAATTATTGACACACATACACCAGAAAATAAAGTTTCACTGCAAATATACACAATCTAAACTTGATAAAAAACAATATAATTCCAAGTTATTAAATACATCATTGAATTCGATGAAACTAAAACTTCCCAGGGTGTAACCCTAAGTACAAAATAAGATTTAGAAGAAACACACACACATACACAAACCACAGCATCTCTTTAGCAAGAGAAGCAAAGAGCTATATATACGTTGGGGCGTACGCGCGTCCTTATCGTCGTCGTCGTCGTCGTCGTCGTGAACAGTATCCTAGAAGCAGCAGCAGGAACAGCAGCCGTCTCTTCTCTCGAATCAAGTTGGCTTGTGAATGTGTGTTAGTGAACGCGGTGGCTGCTGCTGTTCTTACTCTCGAGGGTAGGCGTCCGTAGTCGTCGTCGTAGGGGGTTGGTTAGGGTAAGGGAAAGAGAGGGGAATGGAAAAGGAAGGGGGTGAGATGAATACTGGCACTGCTATAT
>JAPYZE010001743.1:0-37369 GCA_030522805.1 Leptomastidea abnormis | reverse complement strand
TATATATATATATATATATATACATATACACAGACTAGTTGTGTGTGTCTGATTTACGGCGTGTCTTGGGATTTTTGACTCTAGTATATCTCTTTATTTTCGTGCGGTTATGGGGAGTTGGCAAGATCGACACTACTTTCTGACTTTTATGGCTTGTTAGAGTAGATTTTTTTTCATGTGGAGCAAGTGTGTCCGTATATAGTAGAGTTTGTGGGTTAATTGAAATTTCGCGGCTGTATATAGCTCTACTCGAAAAAGATTTTTGCGTAGTCTTAATTAGATTTATTTTATCTGACTGCATATGAATTATTGTGCTGTTTTATTTTGCTAGTCATGTGTATAGTCTCTCATGTATGAGCTTTTTTTATTAGATTATTGTTTAATTGAATTATTTTTGTTTCGATGATTAATCAGTAAGAAAGATGTGAAATCAGTGATGTATATATGCGTTCGACGAAGTTTGAAATATTTTAAAAGAAACAATGGTGATGAAATTTCTTTACAACTTGAGCTGAAACATTAGTCTTTCCACTAATTGGCTAAGAAAGAATTCTTGCTTTTTGAGAAGAAAAAAAGAATATTTAAGAGTGAGCATTTTCAAATTGAGATGCCTTTAGATTTTAAAAAAATATTTACGTGTCGACGAGGGAGTTGTTTGTGTTTCAACGTAAAAGGCAACTTATTTATGACCCTTAAGACTTGCTTGCATCATTGTTCCTTTTTTTACATTAAAATTTTAAGTTTTAAATTCAATTTAAAATTTCAAATAATTAGTCTTTTTTTTTAATTTATACAATAAATTATGTCTTTTTAAATTTTACAAAAAAAAAAAAAAAAAACAAAATTGCTAACCTTGAGCAATTGACGTAGAATAATACAAGTTTAGATATTGACTAGCTCCAGTAAAACTTTCACACGTATCGCAAATCACAAAGGTGACTGTAACGAGGCCAATAACTCAACCGAACAGAGCAGCAATTACAAGCAAACCGCTTTTTAATAGAAAAACTTTAGTCTATTGGAAAATAGTCGAAAGGTGTGATGAAAGGCCATCCCACATATAATATCACTTTTAGTCTTTTGCAGCATCAAACGTTGCACCCTGGGGCTTGGGAAAGCCGAGTCAAAAGGCCAATTTTACAAAAGAGACAATTCAGAGCTCTCCTGGAAAAGACTTACGACCCAAAACAAGCGATATACCTATATATTCATTCTCGAGTCAAAAGCTCAAAAAACCTGGAGTTAAAATGAAGTACCTATATCAATGTATTATTGTAAGAGGATTTTTAATAAATTTTACAAATTAATTAAATTATTCATGATTTATCAATAATTATTTACGTTTATGTATTTATGTAATCATGAATATTACGTGTGTTAATTAAATAAAATTAACGACTCGACTCCTAACATTAAATTAGAGCATTTTAAGAAATTTTTTTATATTTCCAAATCCAAAAATCAAAAACAAGACAAATTTTAAAATTAAAATTAAAAAAAAAAAAAAAAACTTGTTCACACACCAAAAAAAAACTTGGTATACACGCAATTGGAGCACAGATCTCCTTTTTTCTAATTCTACAAATAAAAGAAGAAAGAAGTCCATTAAAGATCATAATTTACAAATAAATTATCTACAAACACTCAGTCGTTTATGTATATTTCATATAAAAAAATATACCTTTTCGAATGTATAAATTACAATACCTGCATCACTTTAGCCAATGGCATAGTTGAGAAATGTTCAAACCTGATCAGGGTAAAGTTCATCTCTATACGCGTGCGGTCAGCGCGTGGCATTGTAATACTATATTATATGAATATACATAAACGTTGACTAGAAATAATTCAGTAGCAGTGAAAACGGATAATATTATAGGTATAAATCCATATCCAGTATAATATAGCATATATTATTATATATGCGCTCTTTTCGAGCATTGAAAGAATATCCGACAATCAGGAAAGCAATGTTAGAATTTAAGATAGAAATAGAATAGAAGGGACAGAGCAAGAGCAAGAGAGTGAGTGAGCGAGTGAGGAGGAAAAGGAAGAGACGGGTGAAGACGTAGCCTATTTCACAAGGATATAATATAGGGGCGTGTTATTATGTGTAGTAGAGCACCGGGTGTATTGTGCACGTTGCAGCAGCAGCAGCAGTAGCAGGGAGATGATCGCTGCTTTGGGTCCCCTTTACCTGGGGAGGAAAAGCGCGGCAGGCCAGTTGTTGGATATTGTTCGCGTCCAACGGGCGGATTGCCAGTCTATTCTATATATTATAGATAGATAGATAGATAGATGCTGTATATGATATCCGAGGTGCCAGATTCTTTTTTCGTCAGCAGAGATGTGCAGAGCTTGCTTGCTTGCTTACGCGTGCGATAAGTGTCCGTCTCTCTTTCTTTCTATCTCCTCTCTCGCGTGACCGTCGTGGCCTCGCACGTTCACCTCCTCCTCTACTCCTCGCACTGCTGCTGCTGTTGCTAGCTGGCTTTAATTAATTGGCCGAATATAAATGCGAGCTTTGTCGAGATACGCTGAGAGGAATAGAGAGAGAGAGAGAGGGAGAGAGAGAGAGAGAGAGAGAGAGAGAAGAAGAAGGAGCATAGCACACACGGTATATACATAAGAGCTTTTCTCTCCCTCTCTTGCTATTTATTCGCGTTATTAATACGATAATTGAGAAATTTTATATACTAGAAAGTTTATATACTATGCGCGCGCTGAGAAATATAATATCTGTGAGTTGCGAAAATAATCCTCTTGATATTAGACACGCGATAGTTTCACGCTATAGTTATCCCGCAGCTAATTGCTTGGTTAATAAAAATTTATACGAATAAAAGGAGAAAGAGAATAAAAAAAAGAATGATATGGATATACTTGCACAAAAGATTGAATTACTATGATTATTGAAACGTTTCTATTGCCGTGTTGCTTATTTTGGCGAACCACGACTACGGTGACCGATACACTTGCGCGCCGCGGGATCCAACCGCACTTCAATTAAGCTGAATAGGGTGTTTATTATAATTGACGGTGTACCTTGTGTAATACTTTGGACAAAGTTGAGAGGAAAGGAGGGAGAGTTTGTTTAATTCTTTAAAAAAATATTGACGAGCCAAGTGCGAAATTGCGGAACCATAGTTGCGTCTATAAAGCTTCAATGAATTTGTTTGTTATATATTATATCGTCGTAATTACATCTACATATATATTCACATCTGCATATACGCAAGGTTTTGATGAGAATGATGTATTATACCCTGGGAACTTCTTGCTGTTAATTCTTATAAGCTTCCTTTGTTTGCGTGCGCGGGAGCTTAAAATTTTTTAATTGTATAGATATATATACAAAAGAGTCGACTTTTATTCTCAGTTCTAAAATTGAGATTCATATTTATATAATAAACATTTATTTGATAAAAATTAAGTAGACAAATCTTTGCGGGTAAATTAACATTTATTCAATCATAATGTAATTTATCAACCGTCTGGTTTAGTTAGCACTGCTTAAGAAATTTTAAAATTTTGCTAAATTAAAGCCGAGACGTTAAATTTTGAATTTACGTTTGACACTCAGATTTTTTATATTAAAAATATTATATTACTCAATAATAGAATACGAAATACTAACTTCAACATCTCAACGTATTACTTCGACTTATTTTCACACCTGTGGTATAAAATAAGTTATTTACATTTATATTTTTTTCTCATGAAACACATAAGTAACAACTTGAAACAATTTTATTTTTACAGGGACGAATGAACAGCAACAATACTAGTGTTTGAAAACAACAACTAGTATAAGAATCATTTATTTTACAATTCGTACTTTTCTCACCCTCTCCACGTTTGCGTTAAGAAAAAAAAAGGGAGGGCGTTACTCTTCGACTACGTCCTCTATTTTTTTTTTTGCAGTTCCATGCGCTCGAATTGGCTTTGATCTACCGTTTGAGAAGAAAAAAAAATCGGGCCAACGAGAATAGCGGGAAGAGAAAGGGAGGAGAAGGAGGGTAAACGAAACTTTTGTCTCTTGCGACCGCGAGACTTTTACTCTTGACTGCACCTAAAGTAAGATTTCCTAGCCCTTTGAAGATCCGTCGAGCTATACTACGTTTAATTAGTTCTTTTGTTCTTGACTGCACTTGTTCACCTTTAAGCGTCGGCATATGCAATATTGTTCTGTAGGCTTGAAAAATCGCACGTGTGAATTGTTACGAATTAACATTTGAAACTAGTGATGAGTAAAGTGACTTTCTTTTTTTTTTATAAAAATTTTATAAATATAAATTTGAGTATTTCAATTCTGATTTTTGATGTTTTAAAAGAATAATGTACAAGAGAAAAATTGACTAGTCTAGTATTAATTTTGAAAAATTTTATATCAGATCAGTAATCCATCAACGTCCAGCTATACCTATATACTACAAAAAATTCAGCATTACAATACAACGTCGCGTGCACTATCTACTTTTGCTAGCAATAGCTTCTCGTTTATTGAGAATGAAGGGCCTCACGACACTAAAAGTCACAAACGAATTTTTCATGATTGTCAGTTTGATGTATAAGCCTTTCTTTCATTATTTTTATAGAAATTTTCATTTATTTAGACCAACGAAAAATATATTTCAATGAACTAAGTATTATTAATCCGTCATGTTCATGAATAATTGAAAAAGTATCTATGGTTTAGCGATTATTGCTATTAATTATTGATTAGAGGTGAGGGTTTGAAATAAAAATAAAAAGTAGTAAAATAAAAAAATTGAATTTTATTCTCATTATTAAAATTGTACAAAATACCATAAAATTATTTATAAAATTTTTTAAAAATATGTACACGTTTCTATAAGAATAAATTTTTTTAATTACAAAAAAGACTTAAGTTTGTTAAACATAATAAATTATAAAGTTATAAAAAGCTATGACTTTAAATTATAAATCACGATGTAATATCACGATTTTTCATTAAAATATAAAATGTAAAATTCAAATATCTTGTTTGACTTTTAAAAAGTCAAATTTTTTTTATTTCATATATTTATATATTAATATTGCTAGTATTTTAAGTTGTCGTCAAAAAATTTATTACTAAAGTCGTCCATATCCTGCAAAACAAAAAATACAATTTAGTCAAAATTATTATCGTCAAATAAATAATAATCAAATGACATTATAAAAAAAAAAAAATGAAGTAAACTCACTTGGATTGGGAGGCATGCCAGGGCGGTACATATTTTGCGGTCCCATAAATGGGGGTCGATACGGCATAGGCATTGGGGCTGGAAGACCAGACATTGGAGGACCTCTCATCATTGGAGGTCCTCGAACCGGAGGTCCTACCGGAGGCATTGGTCTCGGTGGATAAGGCTGTAACATTAAGATGAGAAAAAAAATCTTGTGTAAAGGCTGCAAGATAAAAAAGTTAAAAGTGAATTAAGAGACATAGGAAGAAAAAAAAATGTTTACCCCATAATAGACAGGATATGGCACATGCTCAACATATGGCATGGGAGGTAGGTGTCGCTCTCCGGAATGATCTCTTCTCTCGTGTCTATTGTAGGAACGCTCCGTGGACTTTTCTCGTTCACTACGATAATTTTTTTCGTTTCTGCTAGATCTAAATTAAGTAAAACATCATATTTTTAACTTATCATCGCGTTTTAAAAATTTGAAATACATCATTTAAAAATTATTATTACCGTGATGAATATTCCCGTTCCGATCTATGATAAGTTCTTTCTCTAGAAGGCGATCTATGCCTCGAACTTCCACGTCTTCTCAAATCTTCCCGGCTTCTTCGTCTGTCGATTGAACGACGCCTAAATAAATTAATGGTGGTCTGAATATTTTCTTTATAGTTTATTTAAATAAGAAAGTATACGCTTTGGTATGTATTACCTGTCTGATTTATAATCATTATTATAACGATCTTCGGATCGGCGTCTGTAGTGAGCATCGGATCTAAGAATTCATTAATACTTTTATGTATTTTAACAGAACAAAAAATATTTTTTAATTTTTAAAAATGTATGAAAAATTTATTATAGTGAAATACCTTGAACGATATGACCTTGAGGTAGAATAATAGGGACTTGGGCTGCGATGTCTACGGGGACTAACTGACTTGGAACGGCGTTTTTCGTGAGATCTCTTGACTAAAAAAATTATTAAAAAACTGCTTGTACAAGAGCTTATTCAGAAGTTATTAGGGAATACTAAATAAATAAAATGTTTGTATTCAAATACCTGATGAATTTTTGTCGGTACTTGCAACGGTGCGACGCTCTTCAATTTCAACGTTTGCTTTGATTTCTTCTCTATCAAAAATTGGTTTTGATCCTTCTCCTATTACAATAAATTTAAATATTTTCTATTACAAAGTGTTTTTTATGTTTTAAATATTTAAGAAACTTTGTTTTCCATTGCTTGAATTTTGGAAAATTATTAAAACTGTATTTGTAGTTTGTGTGTAACATAACTAACAATAGTCTTTGAATTTCACGTACAGCAACGTGAATTGAAAAATCGTGTATAAAACTTCAACTATTGTAAAGAAGAAAAAATAAAGATAATAAAATAATATTTTTTTTTTTAAATAAAATATTAATGAATTATATTGTATATTCAAATAATATTTTTTATTATAGTTTTTAACAAGAAAATATTAGAGCAAATAATTATTTTATACAATAATGTATAAAAAGTGTATGAAAAAGGAAAACCTTTTTGCAACTTTTTTCGATCTTCAAAGATGTTATTATAAAATTTGATTTCAAATATTTAAAGACAAGATTAATATAAAGTATTCATATCAATCAAGAATTATTTAAGATAAAAATTTAAATTAAGTACTTAAAATAATAAAAATTTAAGTTGATTTATGACTAATTTAATAAATAATTTTTCTAGAAATCTATCAATTAACATCTATTAATAAATCTATTAATAAATATTGTATCTTCAGAGATGATGGTTTAATAAGTTTCGATTAAATAATTCAAAACTTTTCTATCTTCAGGAAAAATTTTGATCTTCAGGATGGCATTAGCAATGCAAGTTAATCCAGATTTCTTGAGTTTCATTTGGCTTGTTTCTGTCAAACGTTATTTTATTTACAGCTCTCAAGAGCACTGTGTGCTGGTATGACCCAACATTTTTTGTATCAATTTAATTTTTTTTTTTTTCTTGTCAATCAGTCAGTAAGTCGAGTACGTGTTTAAGTTTTTTTTAATTAGTCTATATTTTTATGTTTACCCAACAAAATTAGGCCACTATTTCACATTTATTAGTAGCAGGATAAAAAGAAAGTTTAAATTCATAACAAAAGAATAATAGCAACATCAAATAATAGTATAAAACAGAAAAGTAAAGTTTTTTCAAATCACAAAATCACACATTATTTAAAAATAAATTATCGATGCAAAGAATATTAATTTTCAAACGGAAAATTTTGTTAGAAGCAGTAAAGCATTTTTGAAAAAAGCACACAGAAAATCAATAAGAGTTATGCCTACTTACTGACGATTTCTTGCGTGTAAGCCATTTTTTTTCAATCTTCATTCTTGATTCTTTTTTCATTTTTTTCTTTTCTTCTTTGTTGATTCTTTTTCCTTTTTTTTTATTTACTTCTTTTTTTTTTCTTTTCTTCTTTCTTCTCTAGTCGTAGTTCTTTATCTTGATCTTCTGAGAAGTATCAATCTGAACTTGCGTAGAGCTTTTATTTATTCGAGCTATTTTGCGAATTTCGATTTTTAATTCGTAGATCATACATTTTCCGAATTTTATTGATTATTTTTAAAAATTTATATATTGATAAACTTTATCAAATTTTAATTTTTGATCGCGGATTCACGTGAAAGTACTTGAAGTCGATTTATCATGACAGTATCTTCATGCTGTAGATTAAAATAATTCTAAGTTATAAATAAAAAGACAATTAAAATCACAAGTTTACCGTCTCTTCTTTTGAGTACTATTTCATCTGGATAAACTTCCCGACGAATTTCACCGGTTTCGGCTTTTAGAGCTGGTATTTGCCTTTCTATTTTCACTGTTATTTTCTGCAATGCTTCTGTGTCAACTTCCATGTGCTCTTCTGGTCCTTTAAAGAAAGGTTTATTTCCTTCTTTATTAAACCTGTAAGTATAAATTAAGATATTGATTTGCTTTTTCTTTTATTCTTTTATGTTTATAGCAATGCAATTTTCTATTCGTTAAAATTACAGTGCTTAAAATGAATAATTCATAATTACGTTTGTTTGAAATACGCAATACACTTTTAATTTCACGTAAACTCACATTATTATTCAGCGTTGATAAACTGATAAAAAAAAAAATTTGAGCCCCCGCGTTCTCAAATTACCTCTACTTATCTGAATGCAAATTAATTTCAAAAATAATTTCCAGTGAGCGCATCGATCGTATTTACCTCTGGGACATGACAGGTCCAGGATCGCCAGGATGACTCTTCGATGTGAGCTTCCGTTGTCGATGAGCAGCAGCAGCAGCAGCCGCCGAGTCTTGGTTCTTGCCGCCACGTGGACTGAGACTCCGACTTCTACGTTGCTCCTCCAGCCTCCGCTGTTCTCGCAGCCGGGCCAGCTCCTCGGCGTGTTCTCGATCCCATTGTTCGGCCAACTTCTGTTTCCGCTTCTCGTGTTCCCGGTTCTTTTGTTGCTGAATCATCCATTCGCGTCGCTTGCGCTCCAAGTCTTTATCGTAATCGTAACGAGAACGTGAAGGCGGTGGTGGTGGACTGTGTCTACCCATGATCGATAATTCACTTGTTGGCACAGCACAATATATAATAATAATACACGCACTTAACTAATAACTTTTGCTCCGATTTGCACTTGGATAATGTAGTTGTGATAAGTAAATTGAGAAAAGGGAATGGAGGGAAAATGGAGCAGAAAAATAATTTATAAAATATATATACTTGACGCGTTGGAGGTTATAGGGGAGAGAAAGACGAGCGAAGTTTGGCGAGATGATGTGCAGTACGGTAGCACGCAGAGAGTACTGAGACTGTAGCAATTGGAGTTGGTACACGGAGAGATGGATCTTCAAAAACAAGTTTGAACTTGCATTTTCAAAAGGTTTGCGGGGGAGAAAAGATTTTCAGGTAAACGGCGTAGATGGAAAATCTCTCGTATGAGACTCCCTTTTTCTTTCCCCTCTTGTCTCGAAAATAAAACGGAGTAGTTTTCAGCAGCAGCAGCAACAACGCACAGTGGTTTTGTACTCAAGCGCCGCTCGCGTCAACTCCGACAACTTCACCCAACGAAGTTGGATATGTATTATATACATATATAGGATGTGTGATAGTCGGCGGGAAGCGCGAGGACTTCAGCCAATCGTAATGAGTTTTTCAAACTTCATTTAGCAGAGCTTTGAAACTAGGGGAGATGCGATATTATTTTTTTGAGATGTTTTTTTTTTTTTTATTAATATTATTAGGGTGATTAATAAATTTCATTGTTTAATTTTAAAAAATTTTTATTTAAAAAATTTTTACAAAATTTTTATTGACAATTCAAGTATGCATAATACAATTTTAAATTAAATTATTGATTTGCAATTTTCTTTTTTTTAATTTTTGCAAATACATAAATTAGATCGATTTTAGTTTTCTTGAATTTAAGAAAAAATAACAAATGACTAGGTCAGTAAGAACAGAAGCAATTCGAGAGGTGAGTCTGACGGTAAGTCACGTTTGCCTTCTCTCAAACGAGTATATAAATGGACGAACGCAGGTCAATTGATCCTTGCAATTACTATTGGAACGGCTAAGCGTATACTGTGTGGCACGTACGATAGGTCAAGTTTACTACTGTAAGAAGGCTTGTTACAGGAATGAACAGATTTTCATCGTACTTACACAGTAGGCTAACAGAGACATTTGGCTACCTACTCTATAATAGTTAAAAACAAATATCTGTACATACTCTGACAGTTACAAATTTACAATGCTGATGGAGAATTAACCTTTTAGCAAATCTTTTTTTTTTATAAGCTCACTTTTTTTTTCTTCTCCAATAGATAAATTTCAAATCCAATGTTAATTACATTTTGGTAAAAAGTCACAAGTCATTACTCTGCTCTCTTGCAAACATCTGTCTACTTTCTCCCATTTTTTTTTTTCCAACCAAACGTGCGTGCGTCTAAATTCTAATCTTATGCCGATCGTCAATTGCGATTAGATTACGTTCCGTTACAGCTTTGAAATTAAATTTCGATGGCTCGTTATGACTGCGGGTGGATATAAATCAAGAGGTCGTTGAGGCACCTGCCTTCATCAGTACACCCCTATGTATATAAAAATTAGTGGCACTCAGCCTAGTGATGTCGAATAAAATCATTAATGTCAAATAATTTATATACAAAAATTTTTATTTTATTTTCGCTCGATATTATTAAACAGTAATATAACAATAATTTATGGAGAATTAAAATTATATTATTTAATTTGTAACTAGCTTTATATTATTAAAAATAAATCCGTATTAGTAAAACTAATTATTAAGCATTATTTAGGAGAGCAGCAATACAGCGTTTTAATTTTCAACATGCCAACTTTGAATAATTACCAAAACTTCCAAAAACATATCTACTGCATCGGTTAATTACAAGATACGTTGACCTTTACGTCACAATAAATCACAACAGTATAGCGATGAAAAAAAGACGATAAGCAAGCGAAATTACATAACATGCGGTTAAAAAAAAATCGAACAACCAAGCTCGTAAAGCTCAAAAGCGCGACACTTAAAACCAAAAAAATCTCGATAAGAAATCGTACAATGGCCACCTGTTTTTGGCCGACTAAAGGTTAGCGGCCTGTGCACGTCATCACTGAGTTTGGACGTGAAATAGTCGTGATGCTATATGCGAAGGGAAGTACAGTATATGTGACCATGGTACCGGTCACCCTCGCAATCTGATTTGCATATGTCGAAATGGTAAAAGTCTTTGTACTATGCCGGTACTCGGTATTTCCAGCTCAAGATAAAAAAAAAACTATTTTATTTTTTTATTGTGCAAATAAATTTTTTAATATTTTTTACGATTGTGTTTGAACGAAATTTTTTTTTATTGTCGTTTTTTTTTATATTACTCACTTGGTAATATAATAGAGAATCGATGATTATTTTCATCACATTTTATTCAACAGCAAAACTATTATCCTGCTTTGCTTTCGAACGAGGATCAAGAAAAAATTCCATCAACAATGAGATGCGCACCGTAACAAAAAATTATATAAAAAAAGTGTGCCAACCAAAATAACGATGTCTTTAAAAAAAAAAGACGAAAAAAAAAAAAAATTACTGAAGGGCGCAAAAAATACCAACCCTTTCGGGGTCGTAAGTCCTATATTTCGCATGGGTATTGAAATCGAGATAAAAAAAAAAGATATCCAGCAAGATTTTCTCCCTTCGCATTTGTACTCGGCTCATCGAACATCGAGAATAGCAAAAATCATGATATAGGTAAGACGCCAAATTATAAGATGGCCGATGAGGGAAGAAACGAGCGTCGAGCCTTCGAAATAAACGGCTTGGAAAAGAGCCAACGCGTTTATAGCGTGCCCTAAACTTATCCTTCTCCCCTCTTCTCTCTTTTCGATTATTATGACGTTTGTAATGTCTGTGAAAGCATCGAGTGGTGAACAGAGTCCACAAGGAAAAGCCAAGCCATAATTTTAAAACTGTACAGATACATGAATTTTATTATATTTCAAAGACATTGAGCGTATCTCATTACGTATCTAAAAAAAATACCTTTCTATTTGATGATGAGAAGCACGAGTGCAATGTCTAATAAGAAAATAAAAAGGATGAGGGATAGAAGAGAAAAGAAGGGGGGAAGGAGGGTAGATGGCAGATGTATACAGCTCGGAAAGTGCGGGTTCAAGCTGCACTCTTATTATACTTGTAAAAGTTTAAATCTTTTTTTACAATTCAGCAAGGCGATGGATGCAGTAAGTTTCGATTTTTGCATATCGGAGGTACGCACAATTGTAAGCGAAATTTCATACAAATCCCACACGATTTCAAATCTGCTTTTTTAATTCACGAGAACCTGATTTTTTTCGTTCATAATTACAGGTAGGAGGGGGTTGCATGCATGTTTTGAAAAAGTAAACGGTTGCATATAGTGTCTATTATCGCCTGAGCTGAATTACGACGAAGGTCTACTTGAATACGCGCACCTTGCGTTCACGCAAAAACACCCCCCTCTTTTAAACTTTAGACTATTGTTTGTCGTTTACAGGCTCGATTTGAACTTCACTCACGTGGTAAATGAATTATATTGAGAGCATCTCGTATTTCACGTGCTGTTTTATTATAATAATGGAACTTAATAAAGCTGGATTTTTAAATACGCACTTCGTGTAAGCAGAATGTACTCTGAGATATTTTTTTCATGCTTTATATTAACTTAATGAGTAGCATCAAATCTGTTATGACATTGAAAATATTTTTTTTTTTTAATAAATTTATCTGACAATAGAGTTTCTTTATTTTTTTTTCAAGCTTTTATAAAGGCTTAAATTTTTTATCTAGTGATTCATTTCGTTTGAGTTTTCAAGATTTACTTTTGCAATAGACTTGAAGCTTTGATTTTTTTTTAAGAAAGAAAAGGAGAGGGGGTTAATGTACGAAGTCTTAAATAAAAAAAAAAAAAAATGAACAAAATGGTCAAAAATACAATCCCTTGGAGAAACCGTTTTTTTTTCTATTCATTTTGCTGTTGCGTTACTTTGAAGGAAAATGATAAGTAAGCACAGCTTGGGCAGGAACGAAAGAGAAGTAATAATAGAAAAAACGAATTTTTAAGGAAAAATTTTTAATTGTAAGATGTGTTATCTTAGAATACATCATTCGAAAATTCATTACAATTAAATTAAAAATTGATATTACACTTGCAATTGAAAACTAAATGTAAAATTTAAGAAAAAAATCGGCAAGCTCGTATTACATGTATATCTGTAATATCAATAACGTTGTATATAAATATGTTAATTTTCAATAAATTCCAACAAAGCATAAATCAGTATACGTATTATAAATTCTACGAAGTACTACAACACCCTGACGCACACACACACACACACACTCACACACATTTCGTGACGCGATGCATATACTTAAGTGATTTATCGGGGCGCGGTTCACGTCGTACGCCAACGCCACTATAAAATTTACGAGGGATTAGAGAGAAAGAGATAAGCAACTGATGCAGGAGAGATATTATATGCATACTTTTTATATTGTACGCGTAGCTGCAACAGAACAGGAGCAGCAGCAGCAGCTAGAGAGGGGTGAAAACCGAGTAAGGCTGCTGCTGCATAGCTTTTCCGCAGTGACTACGGCGTATCTTCGTTTATGATCGATGACACTGGGACTAGAGGGGCCAGCTATATTCCTATATATATATATATTGGTAAGTCGTTTTTCACGCCCTATACTGTATATGTCTGCCATCGTCCGCCCTCTCGGTTCGATTAATCAATCTGGCTTCCAGGTTTTTACTCGCGCGCGTTCACCTCTATTTTCCGAACTCGAATCACTTTTTTTTTCCGGAAGCTGTAAGCGCAGTGTGGATTTACCTCCAAGTGACTAATCTGATTGCTGCTGGCTTTTCATTTGTCAGTGGATCGATCATTGCGGATTAAACTTTGTGGGTGCAGTGCGAAGTATATGTAGGTATATAGTTTGCTTGTGTGCCAATATTGAATGCTTTAATATTCATTTTAGGTCAGTTGCGGTCTCGCGTCAAAATTTAGTCGGAGTAGATTTTTTTTTTTTTTTACGAGGATTAGAACTAATCACTAAGGCTAGAAAGTGTGATTGATTGTTAACTTTTTTTTATAGTGTAGTAACTTTGTTCTTTTTTTTTTTTTTTTGTACAAGTAGATCAATTTCTGTACAAGTTAAATTTAATTAATAAAATTTATGCAATGCAAAATAATTATTTTTCCGATGTAAAAGAAGAGCTGCTTAATAAATATTGTTAAATGCGCTTATTGTAGTTATGCATAAAGTTTTGTAGCGAAGGGCCTGAGAACAAGTAACACGATATTTACGAGTACTATACCTATAAATTGAGCAGTCCATTTCACTCGATTTCCCGAGAAATATCAAAAGAAAGATCGCTCGTTCCCGCTTGTCAAAAAAAAATTTACAAAGACTCAACATAAGGTGCCCGCAGCATACACATTCCTACCAATAGCGTTATTAGACATATAATGTATAGCCCTTTCATCGTTATAAGCAGGATTGATTTCCGCCTGAAAGAATCGAAAAAATTCACGATACCTATATCCCTTATCCTCCAATAACAATAACAATAACAGCACAGCACTGCTCAGCCAAAGTCGGTTATTCATATAATTATTAATTCAGTATTATATGCGCTTACCGAACTCGCAATAGTCGACAACGAAATACTTATTACCAGTCCCGCACTCGTCCCGCACGCTTATAAATAATATTCATTCGCTTTAACAGTACTACTTCCCTCCCTCCCTCCCTCCTTATCCTCCTTCACCCCCGTAATCCACAGCTTGCAAGTAAAAATGTAATAAAAAAAATAAAAAAAAACGCGGTGGTATAACAAAATTGTCGAGGCAAGTCATGCGGGACATTAGGTAGCTAGCTATATAATATACGCAGTAGATATATACGATGGCAATCGCGTATTTTCATTCGTCAAACCGTGAGGCGAGAGTGCAGTCACCGCACACCTTTTACAATTATTATTACATTTTCATTCAACTTTTTCTTTGTTCTTTTTTTATTTATAGTTCGCGTGCTGTACTTGCTACGGGGGCACGTGCTACCTATCACAGTGCGCTGTGTGCCTTAACGACTTTATAATGACGTAGCGCGTAAAGGGATGCTCGCTGACGCGTGTTCGCGTCTGTGTGCAAAGGCGTGCGATTGATAATAGCACGCAAACATTGTTATGTGTAGGTAAAAATTCCTTGCTTAGTCTGCAGGGGGTGGAAATTTCGATTTGCTGATGTGCGCTAACCCTTCTTGTTTCTGACACATGGTGTCCAGGTTCTTATATATACACAAGTTTTATTATAGGATAAAACTAGGACTGGTTGTAATTATACTTCTTTTCTACTATCATTCAATTTTAATATAATTTTATTTTTTCAATTTGAAAAAAAATTAAATTTTGATGTGTTACTGTATAATTTTTATTAAAACTTTATAAAACTAAAAAAATTTAATTATAATATAAACCAAATAAATTTGTCTAAAATTAAGCAAGAGAAAATTTGATCTAACAAAGACAGTTAATGTTATTAAGCGTTAGCTAGAGTTAACATAAAATGGTACCGGTCGATCGCGTTTATCGGTATCGTTGACAGCATTTAGAAAAAGCCACGGGCGGCCCAGCTTCAAGTACATAAATAGCAGTCTATGCGGGCATGGAATTATTTTTTCTCTTTGTAATATACCTATATAATAAGAGTCTCAATACTTGATCCCTAAGGACATTGTTACCATTGGCCCTTTGCCAATAAAAAATAAGGCATTGTAGCAAATCATTCGATAAATTCAATCGGCTTTCGAATTCCGATAATATACCTATAATGTGTATAGTAAAATTCGAATTCGTAATCGCGGAATATAATTGTAATCATTGCCAAAATTTAGTTGCGACCGTATTTAGCGATGCCCCTGTGTATGAGCAACTGGCGATACCTTCGAAGTCGTATTTAAAACGAATACGACGATAATTTATGCATCTGAACGTAACGTATAATTAAATACTATCTACTAATGTAATAAGAACTACATTTATACGTATGTAATACTTCAAGCCAAGTAATATGCAATGTATAACAAAAGCTAATAAAACCTTTTTATTGTAGGAAATTCAAATTTTTATTTAATTTTAAAATTAGAAGGGAAGAAGAGAAGAGTTTTGTCAGTAATAAAATTATGTATTAATTAAAAATCCTTATTTTTATTATTACTATTAATATTTTTAATAATACTTTTTATATTTTTTTATCGTTATCTTATTAAACCATCATTTTTATAAAAAAAATTAACACATCATAGATAAGAACACTCATCCTGTACCTGAATTAAGTAGCACTGAGTAATGTTTGTAAATCTCTACCGACTAAATTAGAAAATTAATTTATATTTTTTTAATTCATTTAAAAGATTTTTTGATGTGATTAAACAATTTAAAATCTTCTTTGTACGAAATTTCATTAATAAAACTTTTTTTTATATCGTAATTGTAAAAAAATGTATAAATTTTATATAGTAATTGACTAAAAAATTGTTTCAAATTTTCAAGTTTTATCAAATTTTAAATTTCATTGCATTATTAAATTCTCGTTAAAATAGTGTTTTTTATAAAAATCTTCATTTGACGTCGATTTATCTTGAGAGTCGATTGAGCATCTTCGTACTGTAGTTTATAATTCTAGGTTATAAATAAAAAAATAATTAAAATCAAAAGTTTACCGTCTCTTCTTTTGAGTACTATTTCATCTGGAATAACTTCTCGACGAATCTCGTATGTTTGGTTTTTTAAATCTGAAATTTGCCTTTCTACTTTTACTGTTATACTTTGCAATTCTTTTGCGTCCATTTTCATAGGTTTTTCTGGTCCTTTGAAAATAGGTTTATATTTTTCTTTATTGAACCTGAAAACATATAATACATTATTTTATTATTTTATCATGTATATTTATAAATCTATAGTTTCTTTTCTCTTACGTTAAGGGCTACAAAATTCTCTATTCATTGAAATAACACTAGACAAAATCTTTCTTTCTCAAAAAAAAAAAAAAAAACTGCAGTTTTCTTTTGGTAAGATTATTTTTGACTTTCATGTATAATTTTAAATTTATTGTAGATTTTAAAATTATATCTACGAATAAATTGAATTTATAATGAATATTGGAAATCTTTATATAAATTCGTAAGAGCATTTATCCAAGATTATATTAACTGATATTTCGTTAGCTTTTTTATAATTGAAATACACAATAAGAGCAGTGCTAATATTCAATGCAAGATATTACATATATATATATATATATATATATATATATATATATATATATATATATATATATAACAGCGACGTAGTGTAGCAAGAGGTTAGGTAGTATTACCAATCAGCTGACGCTATGGAGTGTAGTTGTAAACACTCACATATGACTAATGACATGCGTATATAGGTATGATCGTTTTTCTGTTATTTTGTGGGACACTGTCTGCGTAGTGAACTTCTACGGGTGTGATTTAATAAAAAATAATTTTCAGCAAGCAACGACTACTTATTGTACATTCACCTTTGTGACACGAGAGTACTAGTACGCAGACTAGGGCTTTGACTCCTACGACTCCTACGAGTCCTATATTGCTCCTGGTCAAGCTTCCTCTGTTCGCGCAACCGGGCTATCTCCTTTGCATGCTCTCGGTCACTTTTCTCCGCCATTTCTAGCTTACGCTTCTCGTGTTCCCGTTCTTTTTTTTGTTGAATCATCCATTCGATTCGCCTGCGATGCAAATACTCAGGATAGTCGGGATGAGAACGTGGTGGTGGTGGACTACGTCTTCTTCTCATGATCGATAATTCCTTGCTTCACTTACTTATTGTTGACACAACAAAATATACATATATTAATACACGTACTTAAATAATAACTTAAGATTTAATTTTCACTTGAAAAAACAAAGTCACGACAAATGAATTGAAAAAGAGTGAAAGAATGAAATTTCTTTAAACATATACGCGTGATGGAGGTTATATTTTTATGTTGAGAGAGGTGCAGGCACTGCGGTCGAATCGTCGAATGCTCTTTTAGGAGATGAGACGATGACTTACCGTAGGTATACTTACTACTTATTACTTACGTCATGTACGCCGCCGATGACCGAAAAATATTTTTTATAAAAATAAATCAACCGGGTAAACCAAGGGGGTTTTCACTCGTGAATTCGATTTTAATTTTAACATTTGAAATCGATGAAATCGATGTGAAATCGGTGATTACTGAGCCATTTAAAATGGCTTGAAATCGCTTGAAATCGCTGAAATCGATTTGAAGAGTGAAAAACCCTTTGGGATAAACGCTAAACAATTTGAAAGTTTTTTATTCTGTCAAAACTAATTTTTTTATTGGAAATAGTGAAAATCAAGTACATAATATATGTGCAATTTGTAAAAAATAATCAAAAAAATTATTATTTTGAGGAAGTTTTTTGTCAAATACTTGATAGAATTTTTTTTTTTATTTGTACATACATATAATACATAATACACATGCACGAATTTTCAGCAAAGTGTCCTGACACTCCTAACTGGTAAATATAATATAACGTATCATTTTTGTCACACAAGCGTTAGCTGCGCGTATATAAACCGTACAAACACTTTTTGCGGTAGCAGTACCTTATAGTAGCAGTAAAAGTAGTGGTGATTGGTTTCATACACGTGTATTACTTACTACTTATACCGCGAATCAAACGAAAAAGAGAGTGAGAAACAGAAACAGCAATATATAGGAGGGTGGGTACTGCGGTTAAGCTGCTACCGGGGAGAATAATAATAATAATAATAATAATAATAATAATAATAATACAGCCACTGTTACCTGTCCCTAATTTTTTTTTTGCATTGCATTTTCATAACGTATATTGCAGTGACGTGTAGCACATGTGTAAACTATTTTTTTTTAACACATACAATCGATAAAATCATGAATATTTAGGAATTAAAAATTAATGGTACATGTCGATGATACTAGGGATTTTTTTATCATTAACAATTTATTAACAACAATTTTTATTTTTGTAATAACGTAAAAATTTAAAACATGCCACCCAGCACAACAGTGGAATAAATAAAAACGAAGAGGACACGACAAAAGGCAAAGTTGCGCAAACGCGCTTACGGAAATGTTGTTTTGAAGGGGCGTGAAGGGCATAAAAAGATTAAGCAGTAAAGTAAATCAATCGCGTATGACGCGAGTTTACAAACATAAATCTTCACGCTAGCTCTATACATAAATATATAATTTATGTCTTTTGCTGCTAAGCATATATACCCCAATCTCTTATACTGCAATATCGCTTTTGCATTATTTTTTTTTCTTTCGAGAATTAAAAATTCGGCACGCGTAATTCTTGTGCCTATATAGCTATGATATTCCGCAAAAGCTGACCTATATTAATGTTGGCAAACATGGGAGCTGCCACGCTTTTAAAGTTCGACTTTTATATAAGCCACCCCCAAAGAAAAACATCTTTGAAAGTCGAAAAATAAGTCAAAATCGTTGGGAGTAGAAAAATAAGCATTATATACATATATAGTTAGGGGGTATAAACCACCGATGGTCGGCTGATTCTCGCTCCGGTTGAAAGATTCACGGCCAAGCTGCGGCTGCCAGTTCATCCGGCAGTCAAAAAATCGTATGCGACTCGGGTTTATGTTTCTTTTCTTTCATTCTTATTCTTACATTATGCTACAGTTCTCAAAGAAAAATATTTGTCGAGTGTGTATAACACACTGCCAAGGTTACTCGAAGAAAAGGAAAGCGATAGTAAAGGAGGAATCGCCAGGAGTCGTTGGGCCGAAAGAATAAAGAGCTGAGGTATAGAAAAAAAACAAGCGTTCGAAGGAGAAGAATAAGAAGCTGTAGCAGTAGTAATATTGATCCAAGGGATGATTTTTGGTAACTTGGCTTTTTACGTGCTATCTTCCCCCTCCGCAAAGAAGCAGTGGACGAGAGACGTTCAGTTATATATGAGATCAAACTGACGTATTGAGGCTGCAAATAATTGATGGGTGGAGGGGTGAGGGGGGGGGGGGGGGGGGTGTTTTTTTTTTTTTTTTTTTTTTTTTTTTCGTAATCGCGATGCAGGCATGCGTATTTGATTGTTCCCTTTGGCTCGCACTATACGTGAATCATGTGGAATCGTGAAAAAAATAATATTAATAAATAAAATGGGAAATACGATAAAAATTAATCTTGCTTTGGTAGCGGAAGTGATTCCATAGAGTTGATGTTTTTTTTTGTGAGATAAAGGGCGGACGGATTGATGGAGCTAATGGCGTGAAAAATGACATTTAAACATCAAAATATTGATGTGAAATAACGTTAGATTTTTTGGAGCAGATTTTTTGAAATTTTCTAGTTATCGTATATCAAAATAAGAAAAAAAAATATTAAACTTTTATTCTACATTCTCTGACATTCATAATTTCTCACCAATATCTGCAACACGATTAAATGCGCACCAACGGTAAAAATCTATTCAGCTGCAAAAAAATAAAAAATTTATGTGCAATATATATTTGATAATCAAACATCTTTATTTGCACAGATAGGAGAGTACATTCATCCTGAATCTAAACGATTGAAAAAAAAAAGAAAAATGAACGAAATTGCAGCAATTCGTCCACGCCTCGATTTTATTAATCCAGTCTATTAATTTCAATCCGTCCCATCAATTTCAATGGACGAGCGCACGTATTCATTGAGGTATTGAAATATTACCGAATCAATCTACGAAAGTACCACTACTATTTCTCTGTGATGTGTACCCCTTTCGACTTGTCTCGCTTCAAGGGACAAAAGAGCTCGTCTCTTGACAATATTCGTATACTCATATCTATAAATGTTAGAGTAGGATTGGAGGAAGGGTTGTTGACTTTATAAGCTTACAACTGGGATATATACCTGGAAAAATCAATTCCATATACATTCCCTAGGGTATATATGTACATTTCTATGATTTTTCGGATAAAAAAATAAATAATCTATAACCCGTTGCTGAAACACTCAAAGATCTGATTTTCTTCACTGGATTTACGTATGTTTTCTTTGGAACTGGGTAAATTTTGATGTTAAATGTAGGGCTAAATCATTTGCATAAAGTTGTTGATTTTCTGATGAATGAAGAGAGACTCTGATATTTGTTCTCCAATCTGTTTGGCTTCCATTTCGATGAGCATATTACTCATGCATTATCTTAGCTAATAATTAATTTTAATTTAATAAATTTTTTTTACACGTCAACAATTCAAAACACCTATACGTATAGAAAATAACGATATCGGACAATGTTTTTTTTTTCGTTTTTATCAAATTTACACAGAGGCGTTACAAGATCACAAGACATACTTAAAAAGTCGTTCGCCCGTCCGTTATTCTGACAAAAAATCATCTGTAAAAGCAAACAAAATCTACCAAAAAAATTTTTTTTTTTACCGATATCCCGCATCTCTCGTGTTATTTTTATCCTGTATGTTCGTGTATGTATATACCCTATATACTGACCAGTATACCAGCATATCTTAGCTCGGACAGTCGAAAAGCTTGACGATTTCCATGACAAACGAGAAACTGAGCCACGTATGCTCTCGACCATTGAGAGACACACCTATGACAATACCAGCGTGTCACGTGAAAAATTGACTTTTCCGCCCCGCGGTGAGATGCGCTGACCAAGGGTGGAACCCTGAGAAGAAAAAGAGAGTCCTTTAAAAGAGCCAGTCTATGTATGTATAGACGTTTGCCTCCAACTCAAAGGCAAAAGTGCTTTTCGATACGCTTTTCTCTATTATTTTCTGGCGCTTGAAAAATTAGACTTATTGAGGAAGCGCTTTTTTCTTCACTTTTCTGGTCACTAGAGGCGTGATTTCTTTGATGGTTTGCTTGTCTATATACTAAAATAAGTCCGATCGCGATATGTTTTCCATATACTTTTTTTCTTTTTATTTTGTATGCAGACAAGGTACAGCCTACTCATTTTTTTCTCCTATTGCATCTCACGAAATTATTTTTTTGATATTACAAGGTGGCGGTCTTGGACCGATATCGAACAGTCCTTATGGTCAGTCAAAACTTTATATTGTGTTTGTTGATTATTTATATCCGTTACATATATTATCATCAACAGTTTTTCAATTCCATATTTGGCATACATAAAGATAAATTCGTACTACTCCATTCATCGATTTTGTTGATTAATCCATGACATCAATTTCTCAAAATAACAATAGCCATATCGCAAGTAATATCTGGTAATGAAGGTCAGTGCTTTAGAAAGAAAGTATATAAGCTCACGGGAAATCACACGAGAGAGCGAAGAATAATGAAATATTACACTGGATATTTTCGCAAGAGCCTTGAATTATGTAAGACCACTCAATCTACGACGACGACGCTGATTACCCGAGACAAATATTTATTCTTAGTCAAAGGGTCTGATATGTATACTTTTAAGTGTATACAATTGCTCGCTTCGAATACGCGCTACACAATATATGTTCGAGTTTATTACGCGAGTGAAATTTAAGAAAGGGGGAAGAAGGGGAAGGGGGAAGCGATGCCGTAAAACCGCATCACAGGAACTGGTATATATATATATATTCGCACCCTAGTGATGGTCAAACGTCTTGCCCTCGAATATTCTCCATATTTCAGTTGTTCTCCCCTCGAGTTATTCTTGGGAAAATTAATTGCACTGTCCTTTGGGTCACTTCATCGAAGAAGAGCTGCTGCTGTTGGCTGGCTGATGCCTTGACTGGTACAAATCGCCTTGGCACTTCCTTACACACACATACACTCTTCCCCCATGGCTTTACGATTTTACCTATATGGATTCGGACTGTAAAGTCGCTATGTACGTCGATCTGCCATTCGTCACACAATCTAAGTCTATATAGGTATGTCTCTGCTGACCCTCTCTATACTCATAAAGGAAGTGCGATTATTGCAGCCACTCACGGTATGCAGACGCACGCGCCTCTCTTGACCCATCTCTCCACTCGATGAACTGCCAAGTAGATTTTATAGTCTTTCTTTCGTTTTTTTTTCTTTTTTTTCTTTTTGATGGTTGGTCAAAGAAAAAAAAGTGAAGGATCTTGCTGTTGTCTAGGACTGCTGTTATGAATAAAAAAAAATATTGTACAAGACACACAGTTGAATAGATAGTAACTTAGTAGCTAGTAAAGTCCGTTACATGAACGTCAAGTAATAAATATCAATTCTATTATCTGAATCAATATGACATTTTTTAAATGAAAAATGTTTGAAAAATAAAATACAAACAGATATTTTATATTTTATGTATTAAAAAAATGTATATGCATTTTCTGTCATATAAAAATAATCTACAAATATTTAAATCTGTTAAATCATCCTTTTAACAATTACACATCCGATAACCAAACTATATATCAGATTTGCTAAACAATTTGATAAATAGAAATCACAGCAATTTAGTAATCCACAGTTGTCCAAGACTATATGAAACCCGACGCTACCAATTTATATACTGGACTCTCTTTCTCTCTCTCTCTCTCTCTCTCTCTTTGAATTCGATCAGTTACTCCCTACAGATTCCGTCAAGCTAGACGCTTACGCCAACGCAGCCGCATTACATACACGACATGCGAGGATGTATCGATTAGCGTATAGCCTGATGCATCTGTCGGAGGACGTCTCTTCTAAACCTCAGGGGTGAGGAGAGGGGGAAGAGAACGCGGTCCGATAGATCCATCAAGAAGTGTCTATCTTTCTCTCTCAACTCGCCAACATATACACGTAGAGAAAGAGAGAGAGAGAGAGAGAGCCGACCAAATCTGTCGGAATAATTAGGGCCCTTTCGGAGTAGACTCGTGTTGGACTCCATCCCCCTGTTATATGTATGCTACTCGACTCTTCGTTATATGTATATATTCGAATGGGGATTGGGACAGTAGAGAGGGGGTAAAGGGCACGTGCGTGGGTGTCAGCTTCCATCTACACACAAATACACACACTGCGTTCTCTCGAGCAGTTACAGCAATAGCGGGATTTCTTTTGAATTTTAAAGGGGGGCCTTGGTTCTGCACAGCATCTTGAAAGAAACTCTGAGGCAAGTCTGCAGCAGCACCCCATACTTACGGTTTGGCTTTAATTTACTCTCTTTTTCTTTCTATTCTCAAGTGGGATATTGCGGATACGCAAGTTACAATGTGTGCTGTTGAAAAATAACCGATGATCGAAGTTAAAAATCATTAATTATTACAAGCGAAAAGTGGAGAAAGTATAAAGAAGTAATGATAAGGAGTGAGAATTAAATATTTTACCTGAAAATGAAATTCACGCATGTGCAGACTAATTGTAGTTCACCTAGTGGGAATTGAATATTCATTGGAATAAAATTATTTTTTAAACGTTATTCTTACAGTAACGGTCAATATAAAAATGTTTTAGAATAAATAGCAGTTTGTATTATTATATAACGATGAAGGCGGATAAACATAATATTTTACAAAAAAAAAAAAAGAATTGAAATAATAATAAACTATGTGTAATTGCATTAAAAGAAAAAAATGACATTTCTTTCAATCCTAAAAACTCGTAAACTTACCCGATCCACGCCTTTACCTCTCCCCTCCCCTTTTACACGAAAAAAAAAATACATTATTGAGCAATTTTCACAACGTACTTTTTCGCTCCGACAAAGACATCTTATAACTAACTGCAACGAGACGTTTACAAGTCACAGATCATGAAGAAAACAATCGTACCTATTCCCCCCCCCCCTCTATAGATGAGGAGAGTATTGCTATAGAAAAACCAAAAACCAGCAGCAGCAGGCGTAGGAGGACCCATAAGGCGCGTAATTTTAAAGAAAATTGTCGAAAGGTACCCATATCCCCCTCCTTTAAAGCAATTGTCGTACAGTCGCAGGAAAGTTACGAGCGACACGCGTTGCTTTTCGCGCGTATAAGCTTATATATAGTTTCGAGTGGGCAGGGCCGTCGTCGCCGCCGTTGCCGCGAAGGAGGACTTATTTATGAGGACCGGTGGCTTTCTATGTCTATAGCTATATATCCCCTTTTCCGCTTTCTTGTACATATTATACTCGATGATCAAAAACGTTTACCGTATATACGTATATAGATGTGCTCTGTGAGTTTTGGCGGGTTTTTTTCTCTCTTTCGGTTATATATAGGTAAACGGTTATATACCTTCTTGGTCAAGTTTGTAAGCGGATTTTATGTGGTTCAAAACGTCTTAGATTTTAACGATTGTCTGAGTTTTTCTTTAATATTTAAGCAATATAATCGTGAAGTTGTATCATTAAAATTCAATGACGTACTTATATGAAAATAAGAATTGAATATTAAGAATATTTAACGAGGGTATATTAGGTAAGCTATTATGTAAAAGTTCAATTTCGTACAAGATTAGAGAAGAATATGTTCTCTCGGTGAATATAATAATAAGCCTTGACAAATATACGATCGACAAATAAGATCGCGGTGACTATTGCGGTCAGAAAATGCTTAAACGTTTCAGCTTAATCCTCTTCTCCCCCCCTACACACATCATACCCAGATGGAAAATTGAGCTTCAGTCAAGAAAACCCAGAGTCATATAGGTATATATACCTACATACCCTATATACCTTTCACGAGGATCTTGTAATAATAGCCTGCTGGAACACACGAGGCCCCGTTCGATCATCCATACAAACATACACACACATATGCTGCAGGCGTCGAAAAATCGCGATGAGACCGCCTGGCGCGTGATGGTTGAGCAGATGATCTGAGGGGGCCACGCGCTGCTACTCAAGTGTAAGAAGAAGAAGAAGAAGAAATTGGAATTGGAGTGCGGCAATTTTTGTAAAGAATAATCCAGGCGCGAGGGAGAGAGAAAAGAAAAACCAAGTCCAAAAGTCATCCCCCCCCCCCTTCTACTTTTTCTTATGCTTTCCGCCAAATAATTTTCTAGTCGAATGTATCACAAATTTAGGAGCGAGGAGAGCAAACGCGTGGCTATAGGGTAAAAAAAAAGAAAACATAGCGGAGTTTAGTTGCTACAGAGGTGCGATACATATACCTATATGTAGAAGACCGATCGTTCGTACAGCCTATTTCCTCCCCCCTCCCCTTATTGGCTGCAGAGACGCGGAAAAAAAAGGTGCTGGGGGCGCGGGCGCGTAAGACGGATGGCGCGTGTGCGTGTGTGTGTTTTTGCATCAGGGGAACGGTTTGCTGTCTACTAGTGTTACACACAGCTTGGATGCTGGAGATGACTGACAGCTCGTATATGTATATCAGCCGGCTGGACGAAAGTGACCGAATGTCTGTGTGTGCATAATGTTCACCCGCGTATTGTGCACATATAGTAGCGCGAGATATTTGCGTGGCTGGAACGCTTGAATGGAGAAGGTAGGGGATGCAAGAAGGTGGAGAAACAGAAGAAGAAGGAGGTAGTGGCCGTGGTGGTAGTGGTGGCACGTGCCTTGCGGTCTGGGGGTGAAATTTTTCGGCGAGACGTTGGAAGGAGAGAATGGACAAGTACAATAGAGTCTCTTTATATACTTATACGACTTACCTTTCTCTTTCTCTTTTTTTCTTTTTCTCTTTCTTTTTGTTGCCCTTTACGGAGTCTGTGGTTTTTTTTTTTTCATTACTGATGGGAGAATAGAGTTTGCTTTTTGACTGACTTAGTATATAGATATATATAGTACAAGTAAAGGGATTTTGGTAAAGCCCAAAAATTATATGGATCGTGATTTCTAACGATGAAGAGAGACGTGAGTAAATAAGATGTTGCGGTTTTGCTGTATGGTCGGTTATTGGGCTTTAGCACGAATAGGAAATATTATTTGTGTTATGTATTTGTATGTCGTTATATTTTGTGGACGTATATTTTTGTGGATTAAGGATAGTAGGGTTTCACAGCTTGTTTCGTTCATTTGTTATGTTTGTGTTTAAACTTTTAATTAATTTTTTTGGATGCAAATAGAAATAAATTAGTTTGACAAGCTACTCATTTTCCAATTAAATTTGGATTGTATTAAATAATTTATAATTCATTTATTATTCGTAACCAGATTAAAAAAAAATTCTAAAAAAGTTATACAATCTACAATAATTAATTTTTTATAAAAAAATTATTTAAAAAATGTTTAATTAAAACTAAATTTTCCTCGTAGTTTTCAATAGCCCATCAGAGAGTGAGAAGCAGACCCATAAGATCCACGACTCTCATAAGCAAAGTAGCTCTTTAACCAGGCCGCTTAAGTACCCCCCCGTGGTTCAAATGCGCGCATGCATATCCAGGGTGTATAAGGTATACATCGTATCGAGGGCGCGCCAGCACAGTGGCGGTGGTAGTTCTTTCTTTCTCTCCCTCGATTCTCATTGTTCCGATTATAAAGCCTCGTGACTCGACGCAATAGTAAGTATAGCAGAGTGACACAATGAGACGGACCAGTTAATCAGATGCTAATTCCCACTTTCTCTCTTTCTCTCTGCTGTCTGCTACCAGAGAGGCAGAGGGAGATAATAAGCACCACCACCACCGCCGCCGCCACCAGTAAAGGATCTATAGCATATAGGTATATATAGGTATCATGTCCGCGGATTAATTTATCGGCCTATGCTGTGCTACCAGTCTCTCTTTTTTCCCCTCTTCCCTATTATTATATAGAGCGATTTATCGTTGGGCTGAGGCTGCCACTCTACAGTTGAGATATCAGGACTGCTTAATCCGAGCAAGCGCGTCTGTGTGTCTATACTTACTGCTTTGTGAAAGATAATAGTAGCGGATATGTACAGTCTAATAATGTAAAGTACGTTTGCACGTGTAGTATTTGGATATGGCCTCTCTGATGCATGTGCGTTTTGTTGAAGTGATATTTAAAGAAGAGGGCTCTCTCTTTCTGTAGTAATGGTTGCTCGCTTTGACGCGATATAGTATATGCTGGAGGTCAAATACTCGCTAAAAGACCCTGCGGCTACTAATGAGATATATCTCGTTTATATATTATGGACTTTCGAGTATTGCGTTTCAATGGGTGTATAACTTTGTACAACTGTTCATTCATACCATTCTATGTTTGGAATAATATTTTTCAGACTTTTTTTTTGAAAGGTAAACAAATATTTTTTATAACAAGGTATTTGTAATGTGTATAGGTACTGTAAAATATCATTTTTTTTTTTAAATTTAATAATTGTTTGTTTATATTTTGTGTACGATTACTTATTATTAATTCGTGAGGATATTTTACTCATTATCATTCATAATGATTAAGCTGTACAAATTTAGACCTTCTTTTTTGGTTCTTAGTATATAACATAATGGTTGTAATTTATGTTTATTTTGATATTAAAGTAATAAAGCTTAAAAGTATATGATCCGCTTTTTGTGCGCAATCGTATAATAAAAGTCAGTGGAGGTATATAAGGCTATATCCTATAAAATCACCAGGGGATATCACAGCCAGCTGGCCAATATTCAAAACCCATTAAATTAGCTCATCCATCGCGATATCATTTCCAAAAGTCCAAATCCTTGCCTTTCCTTTTTTTTACTTAACCCTCCAAAAAAAAAAAAAGTAAATCAACGCAAATATTGGATGATCGCGAATCACCGCGAGGGGTAGATATATACCTACTAATAGCATGTAACCGATGAACGAGAAAAATGTTTGCCGGAACTAAAAAGTGTATATACGTATACCTATATATGTATAGCTGCACTAGAGTATATTCATACTTATATCCTTAACGGGCATAGTCACCCACTCCTGTACGCTCATTCACGATTATATTGTGGGGGTTCAAGCAACCCTGGGGTTGCAGGCTTGTATATATCCTATACTCTCTTGGATTGGGGTATATAAGCTGCTCGAAAGGAAAGAGAGAGATGGAAAGCGGAAAAGAGAGAAGTATAGCTAAACGAGGGTGGAGTTATATATACGCGTATGGGTATGTACGTGTATGGGTATTTATACCCTATAAGATATTATTACAAAGTGAAGGTAATAAGATTTAAGAAAGCCAGTCTAAAAAGGTATAATGAAATTAATACTGTCGAGATTTAGGTAAAAAAAAAGGGATTTTTAAATGATTTAAAAAAAAAATTGAGTAATTGACTTAGCTTATTATTAAAATAAACTCTTCTTTATGAAATTTATATTTATATTAAAGAAGTTATTGTTTCTCTCTAAATTTCTTTGAGTGAAGATGGCTCTGTTTTTTCTCACTCGAATTGAGTGAACGGTCACTCGAAGACTAGAAAAAACAGAGCCACTCTTTTGATTTTGAGTGAAATTTTCACTCAAAGAAATTTAGAGAGTTGATTGCTAAATAAAATTAATTATAAGCGATTAAAGAAAAAGTATGTTATCAACGTACAAAATAACCCTTTAACTCGTATAATTAAAATTTTTGACTGAAACATGAAAATTGACAATAGCAATAGTCCCTTGATCAGATAAACCATTCCAATTTCCACACATTGGTAAATCGCTTACGTGTATTATATTCAGTAAAAGGTATATATAAAAATAAATTGTGTCTCCAATTATGAGGATCCATCATCATCTGTATTATATATATATATACGTATATGTCAGATCAAAAGCTTTTGCAACGGTAAAAATGACCCGACGAAGCACAAATACACACACGCACACACACTGACACTACGTATACACCGTCGTTTAACGAAATTGTTCCTAATTTTCGCAAACGAGTGGAGGACAGTATATGTATGTATAAAGGTGAGGTTGCAAGCGAGTGCGCTAGTGCATGTACATATCATACGTACGTGTACGAGGGTTGAGCAAAAGAGAGCGTTGGGGTGTAAGGAGGTGAGGGAAGGGGATAGAGGGAGGAGGAAAAGGAGGGGGGAGGGGGGTAAAGGACGAAAATTACGGGGTGAAAAAGGCGAGGGGTATGTATAGAGAGAGAGCCGGACGTCGAGGGGAGCCCGAGGGAGCGAGAGAGAGTGTGTGAGAGAGAGAGAGAGAGAGAAAGAGAAGTGGGGTGAAGGTATAATATAGGCGGCAGCAGTATATAGTAGTAGCAGCAGTCAGCAGGGCCACGTTGGTTCTACGGGCCTAAGAGCGAGAGCAGCGGCGCGCCGGCACAAGCGAGGCTACATAAGGCCCCCGACGATCGGTCTAACGCGTTAGTCTTGAGCCAACTGCTCGCTCACGCGCACGCACGCACGTATTTAGTATTATAGGTTTGTTTGAGAGTTAAATTTTCGAGCGCTGATTATATCTTACGTGTGTAGTAATATATTGTTTCGATTTCTTATTTTTTTTTTTATTCGCGTGAGATATGCCAGGTTGGACCGATCGACGGCCAATCCTGCCGCGTATTGGTGATAAATATGTTTGAACTTGGTGATGAAGTGACGAAGGTGTTTTGTCGAGGAGCAGAATTGTTTAATAATCGAGGAGAGCTGCAGTCCATGCAAGTTTGAAAAGGAGCGGAAGGAAGAGTGAGAGAAGGAGGCGGAGGTGGAGGAGAGAAAGGTGGGCAGTGCTCTTGGGATTTTGGAGCATCCTGGACCGGAATAAACACCTGAACTACCTACAGTGAGTTGTCGTTTTACATTTCAGAGTTTATTGTTCGCCACCGATCTGTATAGGGTCTATATACCTATGTATAGGATTCGTTGCACAAAGTAGTGCACGTGTTACTTGATGATCTTAATACCTATACATATATACTTGTGTGTGTTTGTGGGTTTTAGGGTGATTTGGATTTTTATGGTTTTTTCAAGTGCAAGTTTTCAATGGTTTTCAAAATAGTGTGTGGGTATCTGTCTTCTATACGTACAATGCTGTATGTACGAGGATATAGTTTTTTTTTCGTGAAATTTAAGATTCTTTCTCATACTACCTGCTATTTGATATGTACCTTAATTTGATTCTGTTTTATTGATCTATGATCAGATTATTTTGGTACTTGTAATTTTAATTAAATTGAAAATAAATATTAAAATAAATTTAGTTAAAAATAATATATAAAAAAAGGTAAATAAAAATATTTATTTTTGAAAGAAAAAAGTTTAAAATTGTTGCCAGGGAGTATTTTTTTCTCTTATAGATTCAAAAATCGCAATTCATCCGTACAAAATCAACACAGCTAAAAAAAAATAAGCAATTTTTCGCGAATCCCCAAAAAACGGTATTCTCATAACGTTTTCACGATAGAGGTCCCTCTCTAATCCCTACAACAAACCACAAAGTACGAAAATTCGCAGGACCTCTTTCCCTCGCAATTCAAAAACCACTTACACACAAACTTCTAGTTTCTCGTAAGGCCCCCCCAAAAAGCAGGCAAAAAATCCCACGAGTCGCGAAGAAAAAGCGGAATATCCAGAAGTTTTTTGTCGAGCCGTTACACAATACGGACAGAGAGAGAAAGAGAGAGGCAAATTCAAAATCCAATCCTCACCAACACATATACACAGCTTTTATACAACGGTAGAAGTCTAAATTCAAAAACGTGAAGTCTCCGTGAGGGGGTACCAATACATACATACATATATCCATCCACAGACTACAATATAGAAAAGTGAATCTAAAAGTCGTTGGAGCCGACCTCCGACTTCTTCTTCTTCTTCTTCTTATTCTTCTTTATATAGTTAGCTCGAGCTGACCGATCTATACTTTCGGCATGCCAAAGCTAGTGGGTTGCGAAACCGGTTTTTTATTCCACAGGACACACATAGTCCGACGACGACGACGAGTATAGAAAATAAAATAAGAGAGTGAGAGGAAGATCATCGGGCCGCGATCTCTCTTGCGAAAAAAGAAAGGAGAGGAAGAGGAGGTGGAGAAGCAGGTACGCGAGTTGAGTTTGGTAGAGCTCGGCTATAACACACACACACACAATGCTTTTTCAAAAGCTAGTTTTTGGCCGCGTTGCGAATTTCTTTCGTAAAAAGATAAAGGGCCTTAGATATACTGACCGTGTGTACCATTGCTCTCTTTCTTTTTATCTTATTCTCGTATGTGCTGGCCGGTTTATCTTGCTCTCTCTCTCTCTTTCTATTCTCTCGCGCATGCGGAGTTATTCTAACTTACTTCGTGTGTATTCTTTCGGCGAATTTCAATTGGATATATTATGTGTATAGGCTTACAAACGATCTTGATTTCTTTTTTGATTTGACATTCTTGCGGCTCACTTTACACACATAAGTAGTCTCATTGTGCTTTTATATACAGAAGTCATTAAATGAAATTATCTTGCCAATAAAAAAAATTTTAACTTCTTAAACGGCTAATTTAGAAAGAATAGAGAAAATGAAAAATATAATGCAAGTATAAAAAATCGTTCGTCAAGCTTTGAAAAGGCTCTCCTAACTAATCTTGTCCAACAGTCAAACCACTAGCTTTTCAACCACGATAATTAGCATAAATAGTCTCATTTCAATTATTTTTCACGTGCATTCAACTGTATAGATAAATAAAAGAAAAAAAAACAGAAGGAAAAGAGGGTGTAAGGGAGAACGAAAGAAAGAAAGAAAGAAAAGAAGAGAAAAAAAACATATGCGTCAGCTGAGTGACACGAGGTGGTGGTGTTGGTTGCGTACTACTTATATGCACGGATGGCAAACTGAAAAAGAGACTCTCTTCCACACCAGTGAAAACGTCACTTGGACTAAAACCCAGAGCCCTGTCTCTTTCTCTCTCTCTCTCTCTCTCTCTCTCTCTCTCTCTCTCTCTCTCTGAGCCTTAATTGTACTCGAGCTTTCTCTCTCTCTCTCTCTCTCTCTCTCTCTCTTACTGTGCATAAATTGATCTGGCTTATTTCAACCAGAGAAATGGGCCAAGCTGATATATAGTATGTGTGTGTACTTATGGCGTTTATTCGACTGGACGTGTCGTTGCATTCGATACTGATATTTATATGTATGTTGGATAGTAGGATCATATTAAACCGATGACATTTAAATTTAAATTTTTTTAAAGTCATTTGTTTTCTCGAGTGAAGTTTGAAGGGTGAGAAAGAGAGAGAGTCAAGTGTCATTTATGCTAATCGCACGTCAAATTGATGTTTGCGTTATTAATGGATTCATTGAGAATGAGATGAATTAAACAGGGTGTTCGATGATTTTTTAATACATACCCCTTGCTACTCTGCTATTTTATTAGATTGTAATAAATTTATAATGTACGATTAATTATTTACATTAATAAATTTATCAAATTTAATGAGAATATAACGTAACGAACTTTTATTTCAACCGAGTTTAAATATTTTAAGAGGAATGAAAAAAAAAAACAGATAAAGCGATATATATAGCTGGGTAGATAAATGAGAAGTGGTTTTAACGCTGCTCTTGGGAAGAGAAAAACTATTTTCTTCAAGTCACAAGTGGCAAAAAAGTGGTATTAATGCTTGGTGCTTATACGCTATACTGCTTGTTTTCCGTCATAAAAGAAACCTCTTGAGACTGTCAACAATATAGGATGTTTTTCGTCTTGATAAATTAATCGTTAAAACAACGTTAAAAGAATAACTTAAATTAAATCGAATTTTTTTTAATAATACTTATTTTACATTTATTTATTGAAGCATAATAAATTATTTAATTGATTAAAAACAAAGGTAATAAAAAAAAAGAAGAATTATATGCTTTCATCAATCAATCGGAGAAACAATTAATCGTTAAGCTCTTAACATTGAAATCTCGATAAGCAAACAAACGGATATTGTAAATAACGAATCGTGCGAAAAATAACAATATATACCTATACATATCGCAGGGGTGTATGAAACATATATATACGAAATATGGATATCGAAATCTTTCCATTAAATAAGCAATATATATTTTACTGCTCTTTAAACAAGACCTTATGGTCGAAACACTTGTATACACAAACGATGAAGGAGAAAAAAAAGGAGCAGTTGTATAAAAGAGAAAATCGTAGCGATTCATCAAATGGCCGATATAGCAATTAAAATCAAAGAAGAATGCATTGGCCGAGGATTGAACAATAGCAGTATAGCTTTAGCGAAGTATTATAAAAGAGAGAGAAAGGAGCAAAAGCGGTATAGTGTGTCTATAAAACGTGTGTGGATTGTATTGAGTAATCGATACGATACAGCAAAACCCTTCAATGTTCGATCGAGCACATCGAATGAAGGGGTATATATGTATATATGTATACATACGCGGACCCCCCCTTTTTTTTGAGTCCTCGATTAACTGGATCAACGCTGACTTGTAACGTGAAAAATTCAAGGGCGATAAGCCAGTGATATTTCAGTGGATTTTTATATATTCTGAGTACGTTATGAATTTTCAAATTTATTTCACTATATTTTTCGAATTGATTTACATTTTTGAAATATATATATATATTTTTTTCTATTACGTGAATCATCATACGCATAAGTAATATCCATCAGATCAAAAATCAATCCCTGAAGCTATACACTTTACAAGTACACATATAAGATTGAAATCGAAAATCAAACAAGTCGCAAGTTTCAATCGAAAATCTTCTCGAGAGAAAAACTCGCTGGCAAGTAGGTTGTAGTAGTATAGTAAGTTACGCCTGCAGGAAATAAAGAAGTTGATTTTTCTAGCGAAGCGTGTGTGTGTGCTGCTCCAATAAATCTTGTAAGAAAGTAGGAGTTTTTCAGAGTCAAAGCGACTCCTTCGTTTGGGGCGTATATTTACAACTGCCACGTGCGTACGTATACAAACGCCCTGTTTTTTCACTGTATTATAAGAAAAATGTAGTGATACGTCGCTTACTACGATTTTATTGTTACATATATTGTATATGTCCGAGATATACATATAATCCATTGTTCTTGCCAAAATAATTTATGCGTTTTATTCCACTCACAACATATCCACACCCTGTTTTTGAAATGATTATAGATTACGAAAGAAAATATAGGAATACCTTAGAAGATTTATGTATATTCATTCAAGATTTTCTCTTCTATTTTGTATATCATATCAAAATATCGGTATAAGAATCGATGACGGATAAATTGAATAAAGCAACCCTCGTATATCGATACCACACACACACACTTTCCCAAAATGTATGTCCATTTTATAATGCATAGAAAGCATCTTCATGTTCCGCCAGCGGCAAAACAAAAGCGACCCAAATTTTCTCGGTTATACCTTATAATATAGGTATACCCCGCGACACATCCACACGTCGTATACATAAAAGTCAAAAAAGATCTATATCGACGCGCGTGTGCATACCCTATATATCTATCTATATATATATATATATATATATATATATATATGAGTAGAAAATGCGGTCGGAAAAACAGGATAGTTATATAGATCAAACTGCAGTGGTGGTAGTGATGGTAAGGGTAGAAGAGAAAGAAAAAGAAGAAGAAGAAGAAGAGGGGTGTCGGATTTTCCGCGTCAGCCCTCCGGAAATCCCAGGGAATGCGGAAAGTTTTGGTGATTTATTCTCCTCGAGCTCTACTACTGCTAGTACACACTACACCGCCTACCTATACCCCCTGAGAGAGAGAGAGAGAGAGAGAGAGAGAACTGCCGCGCTTTTCACCCCCGTACATGCGTACACATTACCACACCAAAAGTTACTGCAACCCCGTCGCTTATATACTCACATACTTTCTCGCTCTTGTATAACTTATATATGTAGGTATCTGGAACGCGCCTTAAAGTCTCGCCAATGGCGATAAAAGGGGTCGTGGGGGTATACATATATATGTATGCGAAAAGAGGGGTGAGACGTATGATATAGGGTGCGGGTGCCGGTTAATGGATTTTCGATTTGCACGTGCCAGGAGGGGTCGGTTATTAAGGTGGCTACTACTGCTACTCTGCTACTGTTACTTTATTATTGCTATACACTGATGTAGTTGCTGATACTTTACCGATATTATATAAGTTAGGAGAAGAACGCATTGCTTTATGTATCAAGCATATATCCTGTGGTTTTGTTTCGCAAGAGTGTGTCAATGTTCGTTTAACAGATTGTATACGTGAAGTCTATCATTCTATATTATATACTGGATGTGTTATACATACATGCGCTCTCTGTAACAGCTGTCGAAGGGCTTTTCATTTTGTCTGATATGAATGAGTCCTTGGACGTTTATTTGCATCCAAGTTTGACAAAAAGCTGGTCTCTATTGTTTTTTTTCGGACGCTTAATTTGTGACGTAGTTTAGATTATTATTTTTGTTGTTGTCTTTACTATCGATTCCTCTCTTGTTGAGCTTCTTTGATACTCGCCGACTTTAAATTCGTATATTGTCTTTGATACTCTCTATTATTCTTTTTGACTTCTTTTTTTTGTTGATCTATTCTTTTGATCTTGCTTTGTATTTAAATATTGTATCGAGATACATAGCTATTATTACAATTAAAATAAGTTATAATATAATTAGTTTTAAAATTAACGGTCATATGATTTTTTTTAAATTTATTCACAATTTTATCATTTTCATTAAATTCTTATAATCAAACATCAAATCAAACTTCACTCAACTTCAACCGTGTTAAAATCAATTTCGCGACACTATTTTTTTTTTACATACATTCACTTACCTACTCACCTACACACAATTTTTACAGCTCTCTCAAAAAAAAAAAAAGAAAAAAAAACCGCCACGCAACAAAACAAATGGCTGGCAGTTCAAGAGCCAAGTAAAAGAAAAGCCAACCCTCCATATATACATATATACCTACGTACGTATGCAAGAGCAAACGATAATGATCAATCAAGAGAAGTCGAGAAAGCTAAAGCCACGTGCATACATATAGGGCACTTCAAAATTAAGTGGACTTCACTTTACACTAGCACCTACCTATACTATATACCTATACACTATACGTATATAATATATCCATGTAATAAACGCGTCGTCTCTCGGTTAACTATAGTGTGGGAGGCTCGTAAAACGTATAATGCTTTGGAACGCGATTTTCTCTCTTTTACTCGAAAGCGAAACTACTCTCTAGACTCATAATATGCATGACTTTAATCTACCTCTAAATTTTAGACTTAAACGAATGAGCGAAGCTAGAAGAGGTTTGAATTAAAAGGGAATGAGGAGTAAGGGTTGAAAATCGGTCGAGGTAATTATTAATTGCAGGATCACTGCTGCTGCTGCTGCTGCTGCTGGTTAGTGGTTCACTCAAGTGCTCTTTTAGCCGACAGAATTGAGAATGAAAGCCTATACCCGCAGCAGCAGCATAGCATTTAAACTAGAGATTCGGGGAGATAAGTGCAATTACCCCCCCTAGCTCTGTTTAAATGCTAGGTATCACTATATGGGTATATATCGATTGCAGAATAAAGTTCTCCAACTTCGCGTCATATATATATATATAACTGATCTTCGTTCTTTAGCTGCACCTAAGATCTTTTTATCGCATTTGCTCTCATCACTTTTTTTTTCTTAACAATTTCATCTATCATATTCATCTGTGCAAGTCACTTTGAAGCTGTTTTGCTTTCTCAAAGAGAAAGCTTTGTAACGGTGAAAATTTTCGATTTGGTTTTTTTTGTATTTCTTG